>CAUYPK010049822.1:0-61739 GCA_963574355.1 Loris lydekkerianus | reverse complement strand
AAGCCTGTGACTTTCTCACCAAAAGAATCACAAATATGTCAGTTGTTTCAAATAACTTAAAATATTATGTATACTCATAACTACTTCAAAATTATGTTAGTTGTTAGACCTGCTATATTTAATGTGGTAATAAAGAGGTATGTATATATAAATATATAGAGATATAAAAAAAAAAAAAAAAAAAAAAAAAAAAAAGGGTAGATAAACAGACTGAATCAAGCGCAGTTTACCAGCAGAGGATCTTTTCCACAGAAGCTCAGCTTTATTCCTGGACTGGTAGTAACACCAGCAGTTACACGGGCCCAGGTCCCACCAACCTCAAAGCTTGGTGTTTCCTGTCGCCTTCCCCGCCTTCATTCTGCTGTCAGGAAAAGCGTGAAGCTCCATGCTGCTCCTCAGCTCAGGGACTTGGGGTAACTTGCAGCCTCTCTGCGCCTCTGATGATCAGCTGAAAAAGAAGGATCAGGGTGGTTGGAGACCCCTGCCTGCCTGTCTCACAGGCATGATGTGAGGCAGCATAAAATCACGTGTGCAAAGTGCTCTGGAAACAGGAAAGCCCTTTGGAGCTCCAAAGAGAAACTAATTATTTTCAAAATTCTCTGTGTCTGGTCAGGCCCTCCTCCTTCACCCTGGCCTCTTTCTTCCCTTCTTTGTTCTGTGTCCCACTCACCTCTGTCCTTCTCACAACATGCTCACTTTCTTGCTCTTAGATCCCCACCTTCTATGCTTCATTGACTCCAAAAGTAAAAGAATAAAAATGGGGAGAAGTGAGAATCCCTTTGCTACTGCTGAATGTTTCAGCAAAATGCTGTTTATTTTTTCTGTCTCCACTTTTGTCCTTAGCATCACTCACACAGTGTTGCTGCTTTATAAATATTCTTATTAATAAAAACCTAGAGAGTTACCTATTTCCACACTGGTGATGGAATTGACTAGTTACCTATGACACTGATCTTCAGAGTTCTTTCTCCAGGGGCAAATACAGGCTCATTATTTTAATCTGTCAATCTGTTTTCTTTGCTATAACTCCCAGTAGAGACTGAATGAGAGACTGGTTATGATACGGAGATCATTAGCTTTCAAAGCTGGCTCCTTAAAACTAAACAATATATTTTCTGCTCATATAGTAATTTTGAATCTCCTTAGATTCACATTTCTGTTGTGCTATTTTATTTTCATTTTCACTTTTATTTTTTAATTTTCCAAACCTCCATTTGTATAGAGCATTGTCTGTCTGATAGGGACTAACTTCTTTTTAATGGTCTCCTCAATAGTGCTGTTAGAAGGCCAGAATAATCAAACGACTTGATTAAGGTCTTTTTGGAGGCTTGAGGTAGCTTAATCTGTCCAGGTTCTGATCAACTATCAAAATGATTTTCCATTAATTCCACACAACAATTGTCTTTCCTTCACTTTAAATATAAAGAAGTAGGTAAAATAGAAATCTATAGAAAAGCACAAAACTAACAGGAGGGAAATCTACATGGGTATGTTCCACTTCTGGTTGTTGTTCTCATCATTTCCAAAGGGGACCCTCACTTTCTAGAGCAGTTTTAGGCTCACAACAAAATTGAGCATAAGGTACAGAGATTTCCCATTTATATATACCCTCTGTCCTCACATAGGCACAGCCCGCCCAGTTATTAACATTCCCCCACCAAAGTGATACATTGCTAAACTTGATTAGAGCACATCGACTCATTATATCACCCAACATCCATTGTGTACATTAGAGTTCACTTTTGGTGTTTTCTGTAGGTTTGGAAAAATATATAATGACCTGTATCCACCATTGTAGCATAGTACAGAATAGTTTCACTGCTCTAAAAATCCTCTGGTCTCTACCTATTTAACTTTAATTCCCATAACACCTAGAAATTACTGGGTTTTTTATGACTTCATACTTTCCCTTTTTCCAGAATGGATTTTTTTTTTCAACTTTTCATTCCTATAACCCCTAGAAATTACTGTTTTTAAATGTTTGCATAGTTTCACTTTTTCCAGAATGCCATACGTTTGGGATCTCACAAGAATTAGCCTTTTCAAGTGGTTCATTTCACTTAAGTAATACAGTACTGTGCATCTTTTCATGACTTATTAGCTCACTTCTATTTGTTGGTGATTGATGTTTTACTTATTCCATTGCCTGGATGGACCATAGTTTATTCATCCATTTATCTACTGACAACGTCTTGGTTGCTTCCAAGCCCTGGTAATTATAAATAAAGCTCTCATAAAGTCCATGTGCAGGTTGTATGGATATAAGTTTTCAGCTTCTCAGGGTGAATACTAAGGAGTGCAATGCCTAGATCATATGGTAAGAGTGTGCTTAATTTTGTAAGGAACCGCCAACCTGTCTTTCAACATGGCTAAAATATTTTGCTTTCCTTCCAGCAAAGGATGAGAACTCCTGTATCTCTGTTGTTTCACTAGCGTTTGGTATTGTGATTTTTTTTGGGGGGGGGGGCGGGGGGCATTCTACTAGGTTTTTAGTGGGGTTTCACTTTTGTTTTTGTTGTTTCAGTTTTTAATTTTTTTGATAACCCATGGTGTGGAGTATTTTTTCATGCACTTACTTACCATTTGTATATCTTCTTTGGTGAGATGTCTATTAAGATATTTGGCCCATTTTGGACTGACTTCTTTTCAGTGCAATTTTGATCCTCCCCATATAAACCTTGCTAGAATTTTGATTGGGATTGCATTGAATCTACAGATGAAGCTGAGAAGAACTGATACCTTTGTAGTACTGAATTTTCTTATCCCTGAACATGAAAAATCCCTTTCTTTCCCTTTCTCCCTCCCACCTTCCCTTTCTTCCTTCCTTTTTTCATTTTTACTTTCCTTCTTTCTTTTTATTTCTTTTGTTTGTTTCTTTCACCAGAGTTTTGTAGTTTTCTTATATAGATTTTGTACATATTTTGTCAGATTTAAATCTACATATCTTATTTTTTAAGGAGGTAATATAAATGGGATCATGTTTTCAGTTTCAAATGTTATTCATGGCTGGTAAATAGGAGGTTAATTGACTATTATATATTAATGTTAAATCCTACAACCTTGGTATTAGTGTCAGAAGGTTTTTTTTTTTTACTGAATGTTTTGAATTTTCTATATAGACAACCATGACATCTGTGAACCAAGACAGTTTTATTTCTTCCTTCACAATCACTATATTCTTTTTTATTTTTCTTATCTTGTTGTATTAGCTGGGTCTTCCATTATGTTGTTAAAAAAAAGTGGTGAGGGAGGAATTCTTGCCATGTTTCTGATCTTAGTAACAAAGCTTGATATTTCTCACTAATAAGCAGGATGTAAGCTATAGGATCTTTGTAGGTATTCTTGAGTAAAATTAACATATAGAGGTAAATATGTATATATGCATCTCAATGAATAGTAGTGTCCCTAACATGAATGGAATTGTTTTGGTTTAGCTCATATAGGCTATAATGTTTTATAGCCTTCAAGTTATTTATAGAAATCTGTATACTTGTTAATTCTCTGTAGAGTAAGATATGTTGGATAATAAATAGATTAGAGGTACAGTATGATTAATGTCAGTGATTCAGGAGCCTGGAAGTAGAACAGCCTTGATCTGACTGATGGCATCTTCAACTGTAAAGGCAGGAAGCTGGTGTGACTATTATTATTTGGTAGTAAAAATGCTATTGGGTCAGATTTCATGAATAGGTAGCATTTCCAGTTTAGGGAGTGCCAGTTCTGGCAAAAGTAGAATAAGGGGACAGGCTGACTGGGAAGCCTGATGATAAGATTGTATCTGGAAATGATCCATGTAAGTTGAATAAAGGAAAAGTTGGACCCTGTTGAATTACTATAAGTTTGGTTATAAAGTATCTTACACCCCTTCCAGTTGTATTTTGTTTGTTTTTATAGAGGTGTGAAAAGGAAATTTGACTTATTTTTACGTGTTTTGTTTTCTTCTGCCTCCAAATAAAAAAAAAAAGTGATTAAGAAGATGAAATAAAAAATTAGGGGTGGTGCCTGTGGCTCAGTGAGTAGGACGCCGGCCCCATATATGGTGGGTTCAAACCCGGCCCCAGCCAAACTGCAACAAAAAATAGCTGGGCGTCATGGGGGGTGCCTGTAGTCCCAGCTATTCGGGAGGCTGAGGCAAGAGAATTGCCTAAGCCCAAGAGCTGGAGGTTGCTCTGCGTTGTGATGCCATGGCACTATACCAAGGGTGACAAAGTGAGCCTTTGTCTCTAAAGAAAAAAAGAAAGCAAGAAAGAAAGAAAAGAAAAGAAAAGAAAAGAAAAGAAAAGAAAAGAAAAGAAAAGAAAAGAAAAGAAGAAAAGAAAAAAGAAAATCTAATGGAGCAATGTTATTTACTAAGGGCAAAGAGAGAACAGATACTTGGTTTTGAAAGGTAGAATTGCAGGGGGATACTTGAGGGTTTTCAGAGCACATGCTGAGTTGATGCTGTCTTGGGGTGATCTGTGGACCCCATTGCCTTAGAGACTTTATAAGTGACTGCTAAAAAATCTTAGAAAAATGCTGTGTGCTTAGAATTTTAAAAGGGACTAATGCAAGGGTCCTCAAACTTTCTAAACAGGGGGCCAGTTCACTGTCCCTCAGACCTTTGGAGGACTGGACTATAGTTTAAAAAAACAAACTATGAAGAAATTTCTATGCACACTGCACATATCTTATTTTAAAGTAAAAAAAACAAAACAGGAACAAATGCAATCACACTGCCTCATGTGACCTATGGGCTGCAGTTTGAGGACCCCTGGTGCTTATTGATGGGGGCTGGTGTCAGGAGAACCTTTAGGTACTCTCAAATTCATAGCTCATGGATGGTCTGCAGTTATACCCATTAATATTGCCACATTCATGTTAAAATGCAAAGGCTGTGTTTGGTATCTATAAGCCATGGCTTCTAGAATAGGCTCTTAGGATATTCCAGAGGTGAAACCAGCATTTAAACAAATGGAACAAATAGTTCTGAACATATCTGAACAAATATTCATACTGTCCATATTTGGGTTATCATCCCCTTTCAACATGAGTTTGGACATGAATGCAGGATTCCTGCAGCTGGACGTGTGCGCCTTGATAATGTAATGTATATCCATTACAGCAGCAAAGATGTCATTTCCTTATGTTCAGGGCATAAGACTGGTTATGGACATCTATCACTGTGCCCAGAAACAGCTGTGTACCACCCAACACCTTCTAGTATGAGTGATCAACCACCTTGCCTACACATTAACACACATTTACTTGGCAGAGAAAAAAATGACTTAACAAAACCCACCAATCAGAAGCTTTCTGTGTGAAAGTTTTCTTTGGGAAATGTTTCATCTTCATTGTGTTACCCACATTTTAGTTTTATCCAAAATGATCTTTTGTTTCTTTTTTCTTCCTTCTTTGGCTTCCTCACTATGGATGTGTATGAACCCGGTGAACTTGGCTTCTTCTCTTCCTGCATTACAGGTAAGAAGGGGCTATTTATATTTTCTTCTGTGTTCCAGTTATAGCTGGCCAGAACATCACTTATTGGTTCTGCTGTTGTACTTTAATAGGCTGAGAATGTGCCCCTAAACTTGAAAACGATATCTCTTAGGATGCCTCTAAGATGAAATCTTTAATTATTTATGATGCACACCACATAGTGTTATTTAAATCATGTGTTGATACTTGTACACCGAGACATTTTAGTAAGAGAGATGAGTTCCTTAAAGTTAGACTGTAAATCGATTCATCCTTCCCCATTGACTTATGCCATAACTTCTGATTGCGAGTCCCTTGACAGTGCTGCCTTCTGTCTTCAAGCTGAGCGTCTGTTGTTCTCCTGTAAAGTAGTTGGCCATTTATAAAGATTAGGATAGCAAGCTTGGTGGGGAGGACTGGGCTGTGAAACCTTTTGTCAATCAAATAATCTTTTAAGATGATTAATCATCACCATGAATATGATAGTTTTTCTTTTTAAAGGGGAAAACTTTAAAAAGAAAGATACAATTAAAATAATATTGTTGGTCATTTTGAATGCCTCTACTTCACTCTTCCGTCCCATGTATTCAATCTTACCTGTAGTACACGTGAATATGTTTCTTACCACTCACAAAATGTTGAGATGCTTAAAAAGCACGTTTTGTTTTTACATCTTGGGGGAAATAGATATAAAAAATTCTCAGCAATGTATATGCGCCATGATACAGTCCTTATAATACAGTGTGTGTGGTCCTTGGGAACATGTGGTTTGTTTACTGAGGAGGTAAATTAGTAATATATGATATTATAGATAATACTTAGAAATATCTGTGAGGAAAAATGAAAAATCTTACAATGTGTGTGCTAACCAAACCATTCTTTTAGGGTCTCTGAAATATACTTTTATTGTGTTGACATAAGAGGAAATAGCATTTCTAGCCTTACTATTAGCTTAGTTTTTGTCCCTACAAATATCCTTGGAAGTTATGATTTTCATGTTGCATCTTCAGCTTTTACTCCAGCTGTTTATAGCAAAATGTCTAAAGAACAAATTAGTTAGCAAATTGCTCTTCATGTTAATTACTAGCTCTTAATTGATCAAAACACACAATAAACTCACCAGATTTTGTGCTAGGAATATTTTTGTGTATATATAAGCATATATATATGTATTTTTTTCAAATTAGTAAAAACCAAAAACATTGTGTTTCTATTTTTGACTACCAACTAGAAACCTATAATTAAATTTTGTGCTTAACTCTAGTAACGATGTCACCCTAGTTCCTGGTGAAATATTTTATTTTCAATATTTTCTACATTTACTTTAAAAACTAATAATTTTTCAAGGCACCACTTATGTGTATTCTAATAGTGTGTCTCTTTCTCTAGGCAAGGTTTTAAATGGTGAATAATATGAATTACATTAAGAGCTAACGTTCTTTAAGAGCTAATGTTTCCCATGTGCCAGGCATTGGTGAGCATTTTACGTTTTATTAACTTGTTGAAGTCATATATGCATGCACACACACTTATACTTCTTGTATATTTGGATCAGAGTTTGTTGATTTGGGGGAAAGACTATATTTATATCTTAGCATGTCAGATACACTATTCTTAAAATGTCTTCCTTCATGTAGCTCAGCCAAACTTTCTTCTCTCTTCTCCTTCTTCTCACTTCTGCCCCTTCCTTCTTATGTGCAAAAATAAATTTCACTGTGTTTTCTTATATACAGCAAATTAGTTCCATCCAGCCCTTCCACTCACACTTAGCTCTGAGCCTTCCTGTGCATATTAAAGACTCTGAGATACGCATTAAATAGCCTCATGTAGCGACAAAGACATTTCGTTTCTGAGGGTTTGTTCTTTTGGCTGTATAGCCAATAATTATAAGGAATGGTGGGCAGGTCTTGGATTTATATTCTTTAAAATATTTTTGGATTCAACAGTAGCTGAGTTTAATTGAATAGGAGAGCTTCCATAATTAGTTCAGACCCAGAATCTTCATTCTGGAACTCTTATATGTTTGTGGTGAACAACTGAATAAGGGCATCTGACCTGTGTTTTCTTGGCAGATTCCTGAATGCTAACCTAATTCTCAGAGGGTGAACTGAATGGTCATAAGGAGTAAGGTGCTCAGTGATAAACAAACATTTTTTAAGGGTCATCAATAAAAATAAATGTGTAGGACAGAATTTTAGGAACATTAAATGATTAAAATAAAAACAGTATTACAATGCTGAAAGATTTATAAGATGACTATTTTACATTGAATGGACTAAGAATGCATCTAAAATATTAATATGTATATTACAGTGCTGAAAATGTTTAGGAGATTTAAATGACATGGTTACAGACTCTGTCTTCCCAAGTACCAAACAATTGCATTTGATGGTTATGATGTCACTTGAGAGGCATATTTTATTGAACTGCCTGTATCATCTGGCCTTTAAATAGAACTCCCTAGAATATCTACAGAGTGGTAATGCATTAAATATAGGCCTTTTCACAGCATTTGCGGGGTAGTAGGCAAACTTGTTGGTAACCCCACGCTCTGTTTCTATTATTGTATTAACACAGTCAGGCTCCGCTGCTTCAAATCTTAGTGCGTATTGTACCATTTGCTGTCCCAGTAATCAATATTGAGTCACATATGGACAGCCTGAGCAAGCCATCAGTGGTGAGCCATGCAAGGGCCTTTTCTGCTGCTATGGGTTAGTGCATGTGTGTGTGACTTGAGACTGCTTGTGAGCCATTCTGAACATTTATAAGAGCAACTTCCTTGATGATGAGGCTGGCAGATCACAGGGTTTATGATCGTTCTTAACATAATTTGCCTTCTTGAACCAGTTCAGAAGAAGATCCTTGTTAATCTGAATATCATACTTTAACTAATTAAGTTCAAGGGAGATTCCATTTATTGGAGGGAATTATCCCATTATTTTTTGCTCACTAAATACATTTTGAAGAGCTTACAAAAAATACAAGTGACCACTGCTAAAAGCTGTTCCCAAAGCCATATGCATACCATCTGGTACTTCTTCCTATGGTCACTGTTTCAGTATTCTGTGGCAGGTTGGAGGGAATAGGAGACACATTTCATACTGCCATGGATAAAAGAGCAGGCAACGTGGAGAGATATTTCGTTTACAAAGGAAGAGTGGGATTTTCCTAATAGAAGGCTATTGGCAACTTTCCATTTATAACACTATTGCACGTGACATCTACCCAGAACGGTGCAGGTGCGTGGTCATGATATCTTGGGAGGTGGGTGGTGAAAAGGGGTCTTCTCCTGCATGGAGCACCCACCTATATCCCCAACTTATATTGTCATAGGCATGTGGGCCCCATTGAGTCACTTCTGGTGATAAGTTCCACCTTGGCTATTAGCAGTATTTCCCCCTAGCCATCTCACATACACTTGGCCTCCTCCAAGCCTGCCTTGGGTGCCAATCCCTTCAGGGAATCCATGGTCACAATGCCTACACTCATTCTGCTGTGCTTTCCAGCTCTTTCAATTATAGACACTTTTTCTGATAGGTAGGCCTCAACGTTCTCTCCTCTGACACCTGTGTTAGCCCTTGCCTCGGGTCTTCACCCAGAGAATGAATGAGGAGGTTAGATCTTGTCTCAATTCAAATTTTGTTACTGAAGTTTTAATTCTATTACTTACTCTTCTTAGTGGTTGTTTCCTGCTCCCCCAACTTCCCTTCTTAAGGGCACATTTATTAATATAGGAGGATAAAACTTCATCACTCTTTTCTGCTCTTGCCTATAGACTGTGGGTAGATGGTGTTGTTCTTGTTATGCTGGGTGTTGAGGCGACATCTCCACTCCTGGTCTACAGACGCTGCCTCTTGGCGGGTTGTTCTCCAGGAGCCGGTTCATCCTCCCAGCTTGTGCTGTTCCGTTCACCCATTCTTTGGACAGTGGCATGTTCTATAGCAATTGAAAGGACTCTCGAGTCTTTCAGCCAACTTTGGAGAAGTTGGCATCTTATTTTATTTCAAAATGTGTTCTGTTAAGGAACATATGCCTGTTTTCCAGGAGGTGGGCCTGGAGCCATGTGTGACATTGCTCTGAGTGGCTGGCACATCTCCTTCCACTGCCCAACCTGATCCCAGGTTAGGGTGCACATCCTTCAATTCCCCATTAGTAAGTTGAGTACATTGCCTTCCTATGGAACTCTATACCTCTCTCCTTCCTCATAGTAATTTATTCTCAGGGTCTCCAGAAGGACCATCAGTCCCTAAGTGTCTTTGACATTTCTTAGGGGAAAGACTTTATTTTTTGAAGAATGGCCATTACTGAGACCCTAATACTTATATGAGGCTATCTACCTGAGTTTGATTTCTTACATGATTTTGAACACAAATTGAAATTGATTTGAATCTTCTTCTATGTCAACAGGAAATACACTAGGAAATACACCTCCCTTTTCTAAAATTTTCATGAAAGCGGAGCATTTGCCCACTCCAAACAGGGGCTGAGAGGTCAGTTCAATCTGTTATGAGAAGAGATGCTGGATTCTCATCAGCCTGCTAATACTGTTGCTTGCTTGCAGCTGCCAAGTTGGTGGCTGTTGACAAAATCATGCTCTCTGCTCCAACAGATGCCGCTAATTCACATCTCCACACTGGCCAAGGGCACCCTGCCAGCATTGATTTTTGAGTGAGGACAACTTTAATTTCTCAGAGTCATGTCTCAGAAAAAGTTGCCCTTCACTTGTCTTCCCAAGGTCATGTTTCTTGCTGTTCAGCTCATTCAGTCACTTTTGAGAACTAAATCCATGATTTCCTTTCTGTTCCTAGAGACATGTTCCTACAGGTTGTGTGGCTTTTCTTTTTCTGGTTATTGAAACATGAAAGATCTGACTTGTACCCATTTTTCAGACAGTTGATCATTTGCAGAGAGGTTGCCTTAGTGATTCTGGGACCTCTGCACTCATTCTACTCAAGGCTTCTCCCCATGGTTTCAAGGTAATTCTCCAACATCTCTCTTAATAAAATGTAAAGAAAAATCAAAAGTTAAATCATCAATAGAACACTTTGCTACACATGTATGTCTTAAATAATGATGCCAATTTAGGCTTTAGAATGTTTTACAGGGTTTAAAGTGACACACTACTGTGTTCATTGTTCATAGCAATTCCATCTGCAAGATTAATGTTATATTTCTTTGTGTCAGTGTGTGGCACAGAGTTGGGTATTGGCACTTATCTGTTAAAATAATTAATCTTGCCCACTTGAAGTTTTTGTAAGATGAGACAAATGTTGGTTTCCCAATGTATGAACTGGACTATTTATTTCCTCAACAGCACGCTTGTAAATGTACTATGGTATTGTTTTGCTAAAAGGCAATGAAAAAAGCATAAGTTTTTTTCTCTCTTGTTTTTGTATGGTTATGTCCTTTTAACTTCAAATAAGATGTGCTGGAGAGATCAGAGTAGTAGAATGATAGAGAGAGACAGGTCTGAAAAGCTACAAGAGAAATGTCATGATGTATTAAAGGATAAATGTCAATATTTCACAATTGAAACAAATTTAAGGACTAAGCATTTTATATATATATATTTTTTTCAGAACAGTTGAGTAAATTACCTAAGATCTCATGGTCATTACTAAAAGCCTTAGTTCCAAGTCACAACTCGTACAAAACGTTCTTAATTTCTGTCCAAGTGTCCTCACTTTGTCAGTGGTTTTCAGTTTCTGTGATGTGCTAAAACGACCTCTGGATGTTGTGAGAATTAGAGATGCCTGGAGCTACCAGATTCCTGCTAAATCACAATGTCTAGAGGTAGAGTCCAGGACTTTTTACTTTTATGAATTGCCAATGGAAATTTTGAAACATAAAATTTCGAAACTACCAAAACCACATAAACGTGTGTGCACACATACACAGGGTAAGGGGTAAGTGAAGGAGAACACGGGCTTTGGGGCATACCCCTTTAGCGTGGGATATTAATAAAGAGGTCATGGGATAAAAATGACCGCTGTTTGCTACAGACCTATGTATACTCTGGACTTTGGCATAAGCCAGCATTTGGGGGAGACCTTTCTTTAATATACCTTTATTCAATACATGCCTAAGGGAATTAGACATATGAAGAATAATTAGGAATATTTTTGCCCCCGGGTCATATCTAGTTTCATTGCACAGAGTAATGTACCCAGTTACTTTGCTCTACCCCCTTCAGTCTCTTTGACCCCGTTTCTTCCATTCCCATCTGCCCAGCCCCTTTTGTTCTCTGGTACACACGGTCTTCACATCTCTTTTACTTTTCTCTTTTCCACCTTCATTCAGAGGGAGTTTTTTTTTTTACACAACCTGTTTATGATGGTTCTTATTAAATGGATTCAAGAATTTATTGCTACACAAATTTTAATGTAAAGAGAAATTCTTCTCTTGTAATAGTAGCATGGAGGATGCGATGTTGGGAGGATTTTTATTTCCAGGGCTGTTGGCACTTGTAAGAAAGATCCCTCTCCTTGTGTTTTTTGTTTTCATTTTTGGCTAGTTAGCAGTTTCCCTGTTACCAATATTTTCTAATAGAATTCATTAGGAGAAAACACCTCTCCTTTACCACTACCTCCTCAGAATTTTAAAAGTCCTTTAAGCACAGAGGGCTGGTGGTTTTCCATGTTAAGTTAGAAGAGTTGATGAAGAAAATAGCCACCGAGTAAGTGGAGAGACTGTTCTTGTTTTGTTGATGGCTTCTTTTAGTAATTTCTTCAGTCCTGTTGAAGCTAAGATTATTAAGAGCTTAATGAAAAGAGCATATTGCCTCTTTATTTAAAGAGCCATTTAATGAAGACTCTAATAATCATTCTAGCCTGGGGCAGGGGGAGTGTAATTGATGTGACTTCATAGGGCCACAAAGTATTACTTGTGTAATGTGTGGCCAAGACCTGATTGTCAGCATTCTTGAAGATATCTCTCCACATACCACTAATACTAAATTTGTAAAAAGTCTATAAAAAATTGTGAGCAAAGCGTGTTTACTTTTTTTTTTTTTAACTCGTTAAGGTTTGCATACGTTCTCATATTCCTACCACCGTCATGAACAGAGAGTAGTTCCTCTCACTCTTTGGCATCAGTCTCCCACACCAGGCAGGTGTGAGCAGCCTGCTCTAGGCCTTCCTGGGCTGTAGACATCCCTGATTAACTGGGTCTGGTGTGGACAACAGGCAGAGGCAGAGGGACAGGTAGGCGGGGGGTGGTTCCAGGCCTGCCTGGCTGTTCCAGCCAGAGAGGAAGGAGGGTGAGAAGAAAGGGTGGTGAGTCAGGGGACACTCAACACTGTCAAGGGTAGCTGGGGGGGATCCTCTAATCCCTTTCCTGGATGCCACTGGTGACTGTGGTGGCCACATTTTGTCCTTTCTATCATTTTATTGCTGACTTTGGACAGATTTCATTCTTCTTGGGATTGGAATGAAGAATGTGGGGAGAGAAGGTCTGAAGTTCCTAGAAGCAACTCTGGGGAGCTCTAGGAGATCATTTCCAAAGAGACCTGCCACCACCTCTTGTCATCACGCTGCTGGGCTGACAGAGTTGAGTCTGTGTTCTCTCTCTGCCAAGGGGCTGGTCTTCTGACTGGCTCAGACCAGAAGGAAGTGGTGAAAGTGCCATTCCAGATTTTCCTCCTTCTTGAAAACCAGCTACCCAATAAGAGACCTGATAACTTGCGACCATCACACCTAAGCTGGCCTTCTGGAGCAGCCCTGTGGAAAGAGATATGCCCACTCCCCACCTCCTGCCTTTCCACCTGTCCTTGGTGAGATGAAGTGGACAATCCATCTCAGACATCTCAACTCCAGAAGATACCACATGCAGTGGAAAATACACCACCTGCTGAGCCCAGCCCACATTGCAGAATCATGAGGAGAATGTATTATTGTTTTCTAAGCCACTGAGTTTTAGAATAAGTCCCTACACAGCAACAGACAACTGAGACAGAGGCTGACAACTATGGTAGCTTGAGTAGATTTAGTTAGGACCTTAGAGTACTGATCAGTGGGGATGGGAAGAAAGCTGGGACCAGATGTAATCACCACTTAGGAGACTAACACACCCTCAGGGCCACCACAGGGCATTTGTTTACTCCTCCAGTGGTCATGTTTAAAGGAGGAAGAGCAATTTGGGCTTGACCCAATCTGGTGACAGTGCCCAACCTGGTCTGATTTGGTAGCTGGGACATCAAGGAGTTGCTATCACTAGTCTGAAGCAGGTGACCGGGTAGTGAGAGTTATTTAAGCCACCAAGGGTAGCTCTCTAGTCCAAATGGAAGAGTGGAAAGTCCATCAGAGAAACATGGAAGGACAGGGGAAGGGAGCTGTTGGTAGGTATACATGTGCCCTGAGTTCAGCCATAGGTTAATTTCAGACCTCGCAGTCAGGTATATAAATTTTTGCTAATATCACCACCTGCCCCAGTGAGTTCTGACCCTGCAGACTCATGACCACCCCTGAGAAATGTGAGACATACACGGTTGAGTATTCTAGATTGTTGGGTAGTGATTACTGTCTTTACGTCACTCCCTGCTGCTCATCTAATCAATACCTTCTTCTTTGAATTCCGTACTTCAGGCATGTGGCCATGCTGCTTCCTCATGATGACCTTGCCATGGTCTAAGCCAAAAGTTCTCAACCTGTGGGTCATGATCCCTTTGGGGGTCTCCTGCATATCAGATATTTACATTACAATTCATAACAGTAGTAAAATTACAGTTATGAAGTAGCAACAAAAATAATTTTATGGTTGGGGATTACCACAACATGAGGAACTGTATTAAAGGGTTGCTAACGGGTTGTGGCATTAGACCTGGCTAAGCAGCCATCTTCCATTCAATACACGGTTGCAGCAGCCTTGTGACTCCTCCCCTGTTGTGTGCTCAGAGTCCTCCAATTCATCCACATAAAGCACTGAAAGCAATCATTTGAAAGTAAAACCCAATTGTGCCAGTTGTGTTCTGCCTCGTCCTCAGTGCTGATTTCTCATTACCCTTAGGTTAATGTTATAAAATCTCAGAAAGGCTTCAGAACTGGCTAAAATCTCTCCCCTGCCCACCTCTCCAGCCCTATCACACGTTGCTTCCTCTGATGGCATTGGGTGCAAACTTACCTTCTTCGAGAGCCTACAACATGCTATATTATTCCTGCAGGGCCCAAGGGAAAACTTCCCCTTTGCCCTCTGAAGGGACATTAAAAATCAACTGATAATGTATTTTTGATACTGCTTCAATTGCCTACGGAGTCCTCCTCATAAAATATTCACCCAGGCCGATTCCTGCAAGAGTTTTCCCTGCACTTTCTTCAAGTATTTTTATAGCTTTCTGTTTTTATTTGTGAAAAGTTTTAACATATATAAAATGATGAAAGGTAATGTAGCTGTGATAGAAGTAAATACTTATTACAGTTGGCATACATCTCTCTCTCTAATAAGAAAGGAAGCATAAGAGCTACAACTAACACCTTACATCCCTTCCTCACTCCTCCTGCTGTGTTCTCGCCCAAGAAGTAACCACCCTCCGGGGATGTGTGTGTGCCATTCTTATGCAAAGCTGTACACAGATAGTAGACATCTACGTACCCATTAACTGCACATGGTATTGTCTTGTATATTTCAAAATTTCAAGTGAATGGCACTATCTGACACTGGGATTATCCCTTCAAGGAAGTCACACCATTTTTTCCAATCTTTTTATTGTGGTAAACACAAACATAACATGACCTTCTGGATTCTGGTTGGGTGCATAGATATTAATAATTGAAATCTCATCATATTGAGTATTACCTTTAACAAATATGAAGTGCCCATCCTTATACTTCCTTATTTTTGGTTGGTTTAAAGCCTATTGCATCTGCAAATAGGATTGCAACACCTGCTTTTTTTCTGCTTTCCATTTGCCTGGAGTATAGATGACCATCCCTTCACCTCGAGTCTATATTTGTCTTTTAATGTAAGATGAAATTCTTGTATGCAGCAGATATGTGGCTTGAGTTTTTGTATCCAGTCAGCCAACCTGTATCTCTTTAGAGGACAATTTAAACCATTCACATTAATTGAGAATATTGATAAGCCTTTCGAGAGTCCGGTGGATGTTTTTAATCCTTTTGCGACTGTGGAAGTTGGAATTTCATCAAAATTTTCTGGGTGGATTTACTTTTGTAGTGGAGAATTACGCTGGTCTTTATGGAGAATAGGTCTGAGAATATCCTGGAGAGCTTGTTTAGTTATGGCAAATTTCTTCAACATGTGGATATCATTTAAGTATTTAATTTTTCCATCATAAGTGAAACTCAGTTTAGCTGGGTACAGGATTCTGGGTTGAAAGTTATTTTGTTTTAGGAGATTAAAAGTGGATGACCATCCTCTTCTAGCTTGAAAGGTTTCAGCAGAGAGATCTGCAGTTATTCTAATATTCTTCCCCTTGTAGGTAATGGTTTTCTTTCATCTGGCTGCTTTTAAAATTTTCTCCTTCATGTTAACTTTAGTGAAATTGATTATGATGTGTCTGGGGGATGTCTTATTCGAGTTGACTTGTCCTGGAGTTCTGATACTGTCTGCTATCTGAATTTAAGAATCTCTTGGCATGTCTGGAAAGTTCTCTTTCATAATCCCATGGAGAAGAGACTCTGTGCCTTGTGAAGCCACTTCATCACTTTCGGGGATCCCTATAAGATGAATATTGGTTTTCTTCTAATTATCTCAGAGCTCTCTGAGAGAGTGATTGGTTTTTGCCCTCCATTTCTCTTCCTCTTTGAGAGTTTGGGAACGTTAGAAAGGTTTGTCTTCAATGTCAGAAATCTTTTCTTCTTCTTGCTCCATTCTGTTACTGAGGGATTCTACTGTGTTTCTCAGATGTTTGAGGGGTGCAACGTCTTGTCTCAATGTGTCAAAATCTTTGGTCATTTGGTCTTTAAATTCATTGAATTCTTGAGACATCTTTTGGGTTATTGCTTGGAATTCTAATTTGATCTTATTTGCTATCCAGATTCTGAATTCGATTTCTGACATCTCAGCTATTTGTTTGTGCATGTGATCTTGTGCTGTGTCTGCCCCATTGTTCCTTGGGGGAGTTGGTCTACTGTGATTATTCATATTGCCAGAGTTTTTTCATTGATTTCACCTCATGATTGTTTTTCACCGTTGCCTCTAGCCATCCTCAGAGTTGGGGAGGTGTCTCTCCAAGATTAGACCCCAGCAGGATCACTCTATTGTTGCTAGATCTTTCTAGGGAGTGACCCTGTGTAGCTCCTCTGGGGCTGCCCCAGCCAGGTAGTTGTGGATGTGGAAGCAGCTCTGGAGTGTGACACACCTGGATTCAGCAACAGGGCGGGGGTTGGTGCACACGGTTCTGGGAGTGCCTGGCACCCATTGACTTTGGCACAGAGGGCCCAAGGCTCCAGCAGTCTCTGGCCAGGAGAAGGGCTGTGCAGAGGCAGGGAGGGCTCCAGAGGGCACGCAGCTACCAGAGTCCCTGGCCAGACAAGCGGCCCGGTGTGGAGGCAGGGAGGGTACAGGAGGGAGGATGCAGGTTTTTGTGGCTCCCGGAGTTCCTGGTCAGGGCATGTGGAGGCCCGGCAGGCACAGGTGGCAGGTCACGACGTAGCTCTTATGGAGGTCTGGGTGGGCACCGGTCACGGGCGGTGGCTCAGCTCTTAAGCCATCCAATAGTTTCAATTAGATCATCTAAGTCTACCTGCAAATCTGGATACCAGTCTCCCTGAGGGTGTAAGTCCCAGGTCTGGTTTAGAATTCCTCCTTTGGCTCCTCCCAGGTTCTTCCAGGTGATGTTAAAAGGTTGGTGTGGACTGCTAAGGGCCGGGTATGAGCTTCAACTAGGGGTGCATATAGTTAATAAGAGAGTCAGGGCTGTCATCAGGGCGATTGTACTGGATGCTTGGATTTGAGCTTGAGTGGGTTGGCAGGGTTTTTCTTGAGCTTCCATTGTGGAGTGTAATCCTCTTTGATGGCAAATAGGTCTGCCAACCAGACATGGGGGTGTGTGATGGACCCACGTGGCATGCCGTCGATCTTGAGTGCGGTGGGGGTGGTCAGAATCACAGAGTAAGGCCCTTTCCACCAGGGTTCGAGAGTCTCCTGCTGGTGTCTCTTGACATAGACCCAGTCCCCTGGCCAGAACTTGTGAGGCTCTGGAATTGGACCTGCCACATAGGTGGCACTCAGGTGGTTCTAGTTCTCTTTTTGAACCTGCTGGTAACAGCAGAGGGAAAGGAGAAAATCTTTATCATTTGCCTCTGTTAAAAGATCTATGTAGTCATTTGGAATAATAGGGGTGGGGGTCTCCCATAGAGAATTTCATAGGGAGGGAGACCTAGGGTATAGGGGGGAATTTCTAACCCTATATAAGGCAAAGGGAAGGAGAGTCACCCAGTCTTCACCAGACTCCAGGATTTAGTTAAGGTGTCTTTTAAGGTTCTATTCATTCTTTCTACTTGTCCTGAGCTCTGGGGCCTGTACGCACAATGTAATTTCCAGGTTGTTCCCAGTGCAGTGGCTACTCCCTGAGTTATCTGAGAAATAAAAGCTGGCTCATTGTCTGAGCCGATTAAAGCTGGCAGTCCATACCTGGGATGAATGTCCTCAAGCAGCTTTTTCACCACAGTTTGCGCGGTTTCGTTTTTGGTGGGGAAGGCCTTCACCCACCCTGAGAAGGTATCTACAAAGACTAACAGATATTTGTAACCGTACCGACCAGGCTTAATCTCTGTGAAGTCCACTTCCCAATACGCACCAGGCTTGGTCCCTCTCATATGGGTGCCTTGAGTCTTAAGACCGGCTTGGGCATTAGTGAGCTGGCAAGCTTTGCAAATGTTTACTATCTGGTTCACTTTTGTATCCATTTGCTTGATCTTAATCTGTGCATGTCAGATTAGATCTCTTAACTTCCTGCTGCCCATATGGGTTGTCTGGTGCATGTGCTATAAGATGTCTAAACCCAGTTGCGTGGGGAGGATAGTTTTTCCATGGGGTGTGTGCCACCAACCATTATACTGGGAGGGGCTATGTGCCTGAGGGATGGTGCGGATCCATTCCAAGTCCTCAGAGGTGTATTCAGGCTCTTCTGGCAGGACTGGAGGCCCAATGTCAGGTAAGTTAACCATCAAGGCCT
This sequence comes from Loris lydekkerianus, assembly GCA_963574355.1. Lineage (NCBI taxonomy): Eukaryota > Metazoa > Chordata > Mammalia > Primates > Lorisidae > Loris > Loris lydekkerianus. The sequence goes on along the minus strand of CAUYPK010049822.1, from coordinate 43,153 downwards.
GTGTCACTCTGAGGGCTGCACTTCTGGCGGCTTTGTCCGCCTGATGATTGCCCCTTGCCACTGGGGTAGTGGGCTTTTGGTGTCCTGGGCAATGGATGATAGTGAGTGTTTTGGTAGCCAGATGATGGCTAATAAGTCTAATATTTCTTCTTTGTTTTTAATGGTCCTCCCTTCTGCTGTCAACAACCCCCTCACTGGTAGATGGCCCCGTGTATGTGAGCAGTGGTGAATGCGTACCAACTGTCAGTATAGATATTAAGTTTTTTTCCTTGGCCTAGAACTAAAGCCTTTGTGAGGACAATTAATTCAGCCCTTTGGGTGGAGGTTCTAGCTGGAAGAGGCTCAGCCCAAAGTGTACCTGCCTCGGAGACCACCGCCACCCCCAAGTACCGTTGGCCATCTTTAATAAAACTGCTACCATCTGTGAACCAGGTTTCCTCCGTGTCCCGCAGCGGTTGGTCAGTCAGGTCTTGGCACGTGCTGTGGACTTGGGCTAAGATATCCTGGCAATTGTGGAGTGGTATCTCCACACCTGGGTTGGGCAGGAGAGTGGCAGGATTTAAGGCAGTGCTGGGCAAGAACCAGATTCATGGTGGGTTTAGTAACAAGCTCTGATAGTGTATTAGACGCACATTGCTCTTCCACCAGTCTTGGGGTTGTTTCAAGACCCCCTCAATGGTATGGGGCATGGTCAGCAACAGTTCCTGCCCCAGGGTGAGTTTGTCTGCATCTTTTACTAGTAGCGCAGTGGCTGCTACAATGCGGAGGCAAGGGGGCCATCCTGATGCTACCGGGTCTAGTTTTTTTGATAAGTAGGCTACTGGGTGATTTCAGGGTCCCAAGGCAGTACCCCATGATCCCTGAGGCCAGAAAAGGAATTCTGCCACACATTTGGGACACACACCCCCTTGGCTATCCCTTTATGTTCATCTACATAGAGATGAAATGGTTTTGTAATATCAGGGAGTCCCAAAGCCGGGGAAGAGAGCAGAGTAGTCTTAAGTTTCTGAAAGGCTAGTTCTCTTTCTGTTGTCCCTTTGAAGGGGTGCCCCTCCCTTGTGGCTTCATAGAGGGGTTTTGCAATTTCAGCAAAGCTTGGTACCCAAAGTCGACAGAACCCTGCAGACTCCAAACACTCTTGCACCTGCCTGGGGTTTGTTGGGGTCGGGATCTTAAGTACAGTCTGCTTCCTGGCCTCAGTGAGCCACCTCTGTCCATCTTTAAGGGTGTATCCCAGGTAACTCACAGTTTGCTGACAGATCTGGGCCTTCTTTGCCGATGCTTGATACACCCAGTCCCCTAGTGTTACGAGCAGGTCTCGTGTGCCTTGTAGGCAGTCCTGTTCATTGGTGGCCGCCACTAGGACGTCATCTACGTACTGGAGGAGAGTTAGGTTGGGGTGCTGCCTGCGGAACCCACCAGGTCCTCGTGCTGGGCCTCATCAAAGTTAGTTGGAGAGTTTTTAAACCCTTGTGGCAAACGGGTCCACATTAGCTGTCCACTGATGCCTCTCTCTGGATCACTCCACTCGAAGGTGAATAGGGCCTGGCTCTGGGGTGCCAGCGACAAGCTGAAGAAAGCATCTTTTAAATCTAATACCATATACCAGGTCTGGGACGGGGTCAGTGAGCTCAAGAGGTTGTAGGGGTTTGGTACAGTTTGGTGTATGTCCATTACCCACTTATTTACCTTCCGAAGGTCTTGAACTGGTCAGTAATCATTAGTGAGGGGTTTTTTGACTGGTAACAAGGGGTGGGGGTTCCATGGGGTTCCATGTGCAGGAGGTTAGAATCCCAGCATCTAATAATCACCAAATGTGTGGCAGAATTCCTTTTCTGGCCTCAGGGATCATGGAGTACTGCCTTACCCGTACTGGTTCAGCTCCAGGCTTGAGCTCGACTATAACTGGGCCCAGTGTTTTGCCAGCCTCACTCCCCCTGTTTCAGCCCAGACTGACGGGTAGGAGTCCGGCCACCTGGAGATATCCACTTGGGCCGGTAGCAGAGGTTGTTGATGGAGTTGATATTCATCCTCCAGGTGCAGAGTGAGAACATGGACAGGCTGTCCCTGCCTGTCTGTAACCTGTGGCATTCCTTGTTTGAAAGAAATTTGTGCTCCGATTTTACTAAGGAGGTCTCTACTAAGTAAGGGGTAAGGGCAGTCTGGGATAACCATGAATGCGTGTGACACTTGGCCTGCCCCTATCTCCACTGTTCTCTGGGTGGTCCTTGAGTATTGTTTCATCCCAGTAGCACCCTGCACCCAGGATTTCTTGGAGGCTAAATTGCCTCTACTTTCGACTAGGACTGAGTATTGTGCACCTGTATCCACTAAGAAGTCTACTGGTGCCCCCTCCACTTTAAGGGTTACCCAGGGCTTGGGGAGGGGATCCGAACCCCGTCCCCCCAGTCACTGAGTTCCTTAAGTTCTAGGACACGGGCTCGGTTGTGAGGAAGATCCTCCTTGTCCTGTTTTTTTGGACATTTTCTGGCCCAGTGACCAGTCTCCTTGCAGTATGCACACTGATCTCTCTGTAGCTGAGCTTGATCCCCCCGGGGCGACTACCTACCTTTTCCAGCCTCCGATCCTTCTCTTCAGAGCCTCTTACCATGCAGTGAGCAGGATTTTAGGGAGGTCTTTGGTTTGCTTGTTGCTGGCATGAGTCTGTCTTTCCTCTGGGCTCTCTTGGTTGTTGTATACTCGTTCAGCTGCCACCAGCAAGTCCTGCAGGGACTTCTCTGCCAACCTGTCTACTCTGTGAAGTTTTCTTTTAATGTCTGGAGCTGACTGATTAACAAAAGCCATCATAACCACACCTTTACTACTCTCTACCTCTGGATCCATGGGCATGTAAGTGCGGAACGCCTCCATGATCCCGCTCTAGGAAGGCAGAAGGGGATTCATCTTTCTCTTGCTGTACATTTCCTACCTTGGCCAAATTAGTCGGCTTCCTTGCCATTTTACGGAGACCCCCCATTAGAGTCTGTTGGTAAACTTGGAGTCTCCCCTTACCTTCTGCCATATTGAAATTCCAATCTGGCCGGGTTAGTGGGAACACAGCCTCAATAAGTACTGGGTTTGTGGTAGGTTGCCCATTGTCATCTAAGATGGACTTCCGTGCCTCTGCCAAAATTCGGTCCCTCTCCTCGGTAGTGAAGAGGACCTATAGCAGCTGCCAGCAGTCATCCCAAGTGGGCTGATGAGTGAAAAGGATAGAATCTAATAGGTCAATAAGGGCGGTGGGTTTTTCTGAGAACTTAGGGTTTTGCATTTTCTAGTTATATAGGTCACTCATGGTGAAGGGCCAATAGTGCAGGGTTCCCTCCTCAGGAGGGCCCACCGCCCAGAGTGGTAAGGCCGTAGAATCGGCTATAGCCTGCCTGCCCAAACTGCCCAGATGCGTCTGGTAAGGCTCTCCTGTGGGTATGCAGGGGGACTGCCAGCAGGTGGCGCTGTTGCTGCTGCTTCAGCCTTCCCTGGGACCTGCTGAGCATTATGGCATGCCTGGATCAAAGGAAAGTAAGGGGGGGGGGGGGAGGTTCTTCCGGGCTCACCTCACTCAGCAACACAGGATACAGGGGGACGGAGAGGGGGGTCTAGTCTCTTCAGGCAGGGCAAACACTGTGCTGGCCTCTGCTGTACTGGCCTTGGTTTTTTCCAACCGGGGTGGTAAGATACTTTTCAGCCAGGGAGGGGTGTTCTCAACCCGGTCCTGCCAGGTGGTGATGTACGGGACCTGATCGGAATGGCCCGTCTTAGGCCTGTGGACAATATTCTTAACCTGGAGGATAAAGGGGAGGTGAAAAGTTCCTTCAGGCGGCCACCCGGCGTGGAAAGTCAGCCACTCGCTCCTGCAAAAGGTTCAAGTTTATTTTTTACCACTAGACCCAGGTTCTGGGCTCGGGCCCGGAAGTCCTGGAAGTGGTCAAGAATAAGTGAAAGGGGAGTCATCGGAGTCTGTCCCATCATCAGAGTCGCCCAACCAACACACAACACAACACCGACTACACAGAGACAAAGGCAGACACGGCTGCGGGCTGAATTTAGGCAAAAATGAAAATGAAAGTGAATGGACAGCCTGGTGCTCATCCGCAGGCTTAGCTCCTACTCAAAAGTCCTAGGGGGATCGATTCCATGTGATCCCCACTGTAGGAGGCTGGGGATTACATGTCCCAGCCTTCCCCCAGGAAGGTGAGAACATCTTCCATTACCTCCGGTCAGTGGCCCTCCAGTGCGTCCACCTAGGCCGTCTTCCGACCCCAACTCAAAACCTGCACAGAACAAAAGCACAAAGACAAAGACACATACAATTACCGGCCCTCCGGGTGGGGTCTCCCTGGGTCTTGGGGTTTCCAGCCAATGCACCAAATGTTACACCTGAGAATTGAAATCCCTAATGACCATCCGAGAGAGCCAGACACCTCGTGCAGTCACACGAGGGCATTTATTCAGGATCGAGCCAGGGCTGTCGGGCTCCCCAGAAGCAGCTGGGACCCAGAGCCCTGTACTCCTCACATGGGGTTTTTATGCAGTGGATATGGGGTGAGGGGGCATGGGAAGCAAAGCGGGCCTTTTGATTGGTTATTTCTTATGCCTATACTAGAATTTAAAGCTGATAGGGTCCTGCCAATCTCAACGTCGGGAGGCAGGTGCACTTCGGGAAGTAGGAGAGGTGTGGTTTATTAAAGAAACAAAACAAAGGATTTTCAGATTGTCTTTAAAATGGAGGACAAAAGTCTGAAATGATGAAAAGCTCAAAATGGCATCGCTGGGTACTTCACCAGCCTCCCCTATCAGATTTTGGACTTGCTAAGCCTCTACAGTCATGAGAGCTGACTGCTTAAAATAAACCTGTCTCTCTCTGTCTCTCTCACCCACTCCCTCCCACAGCACAAGCACACTCACCACCCTATTGGTTCTGTTTCTCTGGACAACCCTGAATCATACAGAAAGAAAATATCCTCCAGCCAAAAAAGTGTTCTCTTTCACTTTACCTTTTTAGCGATGATATATAACAATATTTTCCCAAAATGCACCTACAAGGAGAAAGTAAGATCTGTCTGACACGCAGCCTTGGCCATCCTCTGTGCACTCATGCAGGGGTAATGCACCAGGAAAAGAAAAAAGGAGAAAGAGAGGGCGAAGAAAGAAGCCACAAACATTGACTCTTAGCACAGCTCTGAGCTTTTCAACTAACAACATCTTACAAACGCAGGGACCCCCAGATGACGTCCCAGTGCCCTCCTCGGTGAGGCCCAATGTGCAGCTCCAGACGCTGAAGACTAACAGAGAGGCCGTCCTTCCAAGAAGTCAAGATCGGCCTTCCCATCCCTTTCTTCCCCTCAGTTCTGGTCTAATCACCAGAAGCAACTCAGAGGAAACAGAACCCCCCTCAGTAGAGTGTCCCCCTATTTCTGATTTTCTTCATCAGGCTTTACTTAAAATTCCTCATTTCTTCAACGCTTCCCTGTTCAAGACAGTTGCCAGCCCACCTCACCACCCACCTTTTGGATATGGTCACGATTTGCTCTTTTAATGTTCCTCTCAAAACAAGGCTCCAGAGAACTCCAGCCTCACTCCACCTGAGGTTTGCCTGGTCCAGACTGTACAGCAATGCTTCTGCCTATACAAAACTGATATAATTGACTTTTTAATCTGAAACTAAGACTGAATACATGTTACACTTCACCTTTGAGGAGATTTCAATTCATAACTGTTGAAAGAACAAAAAAATTCTGCAAAACTGACAAATAGGCCATCTCTACCTCTCATGAAGCCACAAATAAAAGGAAGGCAGAAATGGAAAGCGAAGTCCACTCTGATGCCATAGTTAGTGGGGCCACAACCAAGGTAATAAATTCCCCTCTTCAAATCATTTTACATTCCCTTCCTTTTTCTTTTTGTCCAAAGATGTGTTGCCCCTCAGGTTCAGCCTCCTAGTCCCTGTACACCTTACATAGTCACCTCCAACGGAATCCCATTTCACCCATGGCTGGTCGACCGTGACCAGGTCAAGTAACCTTGCCCTTCACAGCTGCAAAGTGGGTTGCACTGGACAAGCTACATCCCAAAGGCTCTTCTAACTTCAAACTCTTTAGATCTGGGACATCCCAGGTCCTAGATTGAATGTGCTAGTCAAGCTCCCCCACCCTGTCCCCCCGTTTCTGCAGCACCCAATCTACTCACTAGTCAAAAATATCTGCTGCTTTCTGGGCTCCCACAAGGGTCCTGGAGCCGAATCAGACCAGGTCATGGGTTAGAACAGGAGTTTTTTTGTTTGTTTGTTTATTTTTGAGACAGAGTCTCACTATGTCGTCCTCGGTAGAGTGCCATGGCATCACAGCTCACAGCAACCTCCAACACTTGGGTTTAAGTGATTCTCTTGCCTCAGCCTCCCAAGTAAGTGAGAGTACAGGTGCCTGCCATAACGCTCAGCTATTTTTTAGTTGCAGTTGTCATTGCTGTATTGCAGGCTGGGCCCAGGTTTGAACCTGCCACCCTTGGTGCCAAGCCCAAAACGGGAGTTTTGCTTCCTTTCTTCTTGGAGCTTCTGAGACTAATCACAACATACCACTTGGAGTGAATTGTTCTGAGCAACTAAAATTCTGAAGAGAGATGAATCAATTAATCTGCCTATTTACTTAGAAGACTAGCTTCAATCCAATCAGTAGAAATATTTTTAGAGTTTAGGGAAGGAAGACAATTTCATAATGTATCCTTGGGTCTCCACGATGGTAAATAACTAGTTTGGTTGAATATCCTTTTCCTTCTCTTCTTGATTAACCCTGTATCAGTTTCAATATTAGAACAAGCAAAAATTAATGGATGCAGTTCAAAGAGGCATCCTAAGTATGAGACAAAGAACTGTGGGTCTGGAACCAGGGGGCTCAGACCCCGTCTAAGCGTGGCTGCCAATACCCGATGCAGCCCTAGAAAAGTCATTCCATCTTTATGACACTCAGGTTTTCTCATCTGCAAAACAAGGGCCTTTTCTTTTGGCCCTAAGATCTTGTCTAGCCAGTGGTCTCACTGCTCAACAGAATGGAGAGACAAGTCAAAAGCTGGCAGAAAATATTTTTAAAACACATATCTGAGGAAGAACTTGCATCCAAAATAGGTAACCCTCGGGAAGGCTGTTATGGCTCACGCCTGTAATCCCAGCACTCTGGGAGGCCGAGGCAGGTGGATCACCTGAGCTCAGGACTAGGCTAAGCAAGAGCCAGACCCTATCTCTAAAAACGGCCGGGTGTTGTGGTGGCACCTGTAGTCCCAGCTACTAGGGAGGGTGAGGTAAGAGGATCGCTTGAGCCCAGGAGTTTGAGGTTGCTGTGAGCTATGCTGCCATGGCCTGCTACCGAGGGTGACAAAGTGAGACTCTGTCTCAAAAACAAAAAATATACCAAAATAGATAACTCTCAAAACTCAACAATAAAATAACCCAATTCAAAAATAGGCAAGGGATTTGAATAGCTGCCCCACTTGACGAAGAGGTATATCGAATAAACACACCAAAAGAAGTTTAACATCCTTAGTCTGCAAGGAAATTATATCAAAACCAAGGTGGGAGACCACCAGACACCAGTTGAAATGGCTAAAATTTAAAAGAGTGTCCAAACCAGGGCAGGGAGCAGCTGGAACTCTCATACTCTACAGGTAGGAATGAAAACTGCTACAACTGCTTTAGAAAACAGATTGGCTGGCAGAGCCCATAGCTCAGTGGGTAGGGTGCCGGCCACACACACCCAGGATGGTGGGTTCGAACCCAACCTGGGCCAGCTAAACAGCAATGACAACTGCAACAGAAAAAAATATATATAAATAAATAAATAATAGCTGGGCGTTGTGGCGGGCACCTGTAGTCCCAGCTACTTGGGAGGCTGCAGCAAGAGGATCACTTAAGCCAAAGAGTTGGAGGTTGCTGTGAGCTGTGATGCCACAGCACTCTACTGAGGGTGACATAGTGAGACTCTGTTTCAAAAAAAAAAAGAAAAGGAAAGAAAAGAAAACAGTTTGGCAAGTTTCTTAAAGCACCTACTGCATGACTGGGCCATGCCACACGTACAGGTTTACCTAAGAGAAATAAGACCGTCTGCCCACACAAAGACTTGTATACAAATATTTCTAGCAGCTTTATGTGTAACAGCCAAAAAGTGAAAACTGCCCAAATGGCCATCAGCAGACGAATGGATAAACAAATGGTGGTATACCCTGATGATGGAATACTACCCAGCATGGAAAGGAATGAACCACTTATACATGAAACAGCATGAATGAATCGCAGAAAAATTATGCAAAGGCTGGGCGCCATGGCTCACACCTGTAATCCTAGCGCTCTGAGAGGCTGAGCCAGGTGGATTGCTTGAATTCAGGAGTTCAAGACCAGCCTGAGCAGGAATGAAACCCAACTGTACTAAAAATAGAAAAATTAGCTGGACATGATAGTGTACACCTATAGTCCCAGCTATTCAGGAGGCTGAGGCAAGAGGATCGCTTGAGCCCAAGAGCTGGAGGTTGCTGTGAGCTATGACACCACGACACTCTACTCAGGCCACAGAGTGAGACTTTGTTTCAAAAAAAAAAAGAAAAGAAAAGAAAAGAAAGAAAGAAAGAAGAAAAATTATGCTTAATGAGAGAAGACAAAAAAAAGTACAAACCATATAATTCTATTTATATGAAATTCTAGAAAATGCAAACTATCTATAGTGATAAAGAAACGGAAAATAAATCAGTGATTTTTAGGGGTCAGAGGAAGTAACTGGGGAGAAGGGGAAATTTACAAAGAGATACGATGAAATTTGGGGGGTGACAATAATGTTTATTATCACTATGGTGATGATACTTTCATGGAGATAGATTAAAATATATCAAATTATGTACTTTAAATATGTGAAGTTTATTGTATGATAATTATACTTCAATAAATCTGTCTATAAATGAATTTTTTAAATAAAACGTCAGGTAAATATTTGATGAGGGATTGGAAATTTATATTACCAAAATAATAAGCCACAGATTACTTCCTAGTAGCAAAGAGGGAGGTGAAATTATACCCAGGAGACATGAGACAGTCATCACCTTAATCGAGTGGTTGGTGTCAGCATCGCCAATAGGCTGGTCCAGCAGATATTCAATGTCTTATGACAGACACAATATAAAATCCCTCATATCACCCATAAGGTATACTAATCAGAAACGCTTCACTTGCTAATGTGAAACTCTTAGATTTAATTTTCAGATATAGGAAATACACAGGATAAAGAAACAAGCAAAGTGATACCCTAAAAGACAGACACCGTCCATAATCTAGGACGTTTTTGTGTTTCAGAGACCCAGCCTCTACAGCAACTCAGTGGCATGAGTAAAGAGACTGGGCTATCTCAGAGGAGCTTCAAAGGACCTAATGACTAGACGCAAAGATGGGCTCGAATTGGATCTTGGTTTTTACAAATTTTCTGTAAAGAGAATTAGAGGGTCCAAGGGGGGAAATCTGAGTATGGACTCAGTATTAGAGGAAGTGGAAAAGTACAGCCATGGGAAGGTAGACTTCATTAACCATAAACAAAGCACATGTACAAAAAGATGATATCACTTTGGAGATGGATGGATGAATGGAAGGATGGATGGATGGATGGATGGATGGATGGATGGATGAAAGGAAAGGAAAGGAAAGGATGGATGGATGGATGGATGGAAGGAAGGAAAGGAAAGGATGGATGGAAGGAAGGAAGGATGGAAGGAAGGAAGGAAGGAAGGACAAAGATAGAACTTGGCTATTCATGGAAATTTTGGTGTAATGAGAATTCTTTTCTTATTTTTGTGTATCTGTACTTCATTATTATTTGAAATGCACATATGTTGATTTGGGGTGAAAAAAAGGATTTTTTTTTCATGAAATAAGAGCCTTAAAAATTATTTTCACGAATGTACTTTAACTTAAATGAGTTTCTGGTTGGGGCCTTGTATCAGAGCTGCAATAACACTGTCCACTGGATTACAAACACAGTAAAAAATCTATAACGTAGAACCTCCAGAGTTGACCCCCTCGCTACACTGACCACCTCCTCAAGTTGACCTAAGTTGAGAAAGTTATCATAGACTGGACACATACCACACATATTCATGTACAGCAGGCCTAGTTCCTTATGTTGAGCACCTCTGTATGTTGTCCAGTTTGTTACAGTCCCTTAGGTGGTCAACCTACAGAGGTTTCTACTGTATTTGCTTCTAAAGGCACATTGGCTGCGTCCAGGCAAACAAGGCACGCATGCACACAGGCATGCCCCACACATGCAGAGGGATGAGCAAGAAAATTGCCTGGCTACTCCCCTCCCGGGATCATGGCGTGCTAAATTCAAGGGACTCAAGAACCCTTTTATGTGGCTTGGCACTTGGACTTGAGATGGAATGGCTGGCTATTCACTTGGGAGCTTTCCAAGAAAATTAAATCTCTCCCAGTAAGACTACAGTAGTGGTTCTCAAAATGTGGTCCCCAGACCAGCATCATGATCATCACTGGGACTTTGTTAGATGTGCAGACTCTTGGGCCCCACTCCAGCCCTCCTACATCAGAAACCAGGGGTGGGGCTCAGCAGTCTGTGTTTTCACAGTCCTCCAGGCGATGCTTGCTGAAGTTTGAGAATTGCCCGTCAGTGACGTCCCCGCCGCTCCCCTGACTCACTCTGCTCCATCCTGACAAACACAGGGAAGGTGGCAAAGTCACTCTCATTAGCCTTTAGATTTCACCAAGTTCTTGGGCTTATGGCAGAAAATAGCACAAGGATCACAGCTATGTCAAAGCATGAGGAAGACATCTCAGCAACAAATTTATGGTACCACTTATAGCCAATTTTGTGCCTATTAAGAATTAGCCCTATTAAGAAAACATTGTTAAACCACTTTAAAATAGGGCTTTTGGCAATGACAGTACTGTTTCTAACTAGTGGCTAAAAACCTCCAGTAGATTAGGAAATAGATGAAGAAAAATGGACATCACGGTTTCTCAACCCTTGTATTACTGACATTTGGGGCTAATTTTCTGCGGGGTGTTGGTGTCTATGAACTGTAGGATGTAAGCAACACCCTTGGCCTCTCCTCAGTAGATGCCAGTAGCGCTTTTCCCCTTACCACCACAGAATGTGACCCCAAAAGTGTCTCCAAATATTGCCAAATGTCTCCAGAGGAACAAGATAACTCCTTCCCACCCCAAATCATTGAACACCTGTTGAACATGAAAGTTAGTAGAACTTGGATTTAAAGTGCTCAAAGACATCCCACGTACCCTCCTGATGGGAGCTGTTCCCAGAAACTCATCTCTATAAAAAGAGAACATGACATTTCAGTTACTTGCACCTTTTAGAGAAGGAAGAAGGAGCTGGACAGGGGCCTGGCGTTGCCTTCTGGCCCAGGGGAAGCCCCGCTAGATGGCGCTGCTTCCTGACTTTTCCAGCCCCACTTTCCAACACCACCTCGGATTCCTCCCCAGAATGAGAAGGGAACTGAGGAAGAGTGATGTCACACACATCCAAGAGAAAGGGCTTTCCGTAAGGAAATAATGACCCACAGCGTCAAACACTGTGGAGCGGTGGGGCAGGTCGGGAATGCAAAGGAAACCATTACACAGGAATTCGGCATTTATGGGAAGCCATTGGATACGCCAGTGGGGAGGTCACCAAAAACTCAGCAAGAGCCATCTAACAGATGCTGATTCCGAAAGGAAGCTGGAGCAGGAGGGGAGGCACCCGGAGGCGATGAGCAGGGCAGGGAAGTGAGTGGAGAGCCCAGATGGATTCAGCTCACCCTCCTGGTGCCCGCAGGGTCCCTGGGCCCAACCAGACAGCGTTGTGTGTGAGCCCTCCACTCTCCTTCCAGCAAGGAGACATCTGCAGGGAGCAAGGACATGCCCTGAGGTTAAGAGGAGCCGGGATCTTTGCCCTTCTCAACAGATAACAAAATGTATGCTTGATAAATAGTCAGTGACACATATATTTATGATCCCTGGAGACTTAAAAAGCCCTATGAACTCCATCTCTCTTCTCTTCCAGAATTCCATAGAGAAACACATTTGTTAGAAACACATTCTGCGACAAACACATTTGTTATTCAGACAAGCACGATAAATCCTGCTCCACCACTGCAATTTACCTAACTGAACAAAATCATAAAGAGAATCCCAATGTTCACTTCAGAAGAATTTAGAAGAGAAAAATTTAGCCATGAAGAAAAGGATGTCTACATAGGGGTTTGAATTGGAGCCCACCTAATTGCCGATGAGATCCCAGTTGTTTGGGAACATCACCTTGTTTGATTTTCTTCACAGCACATACCACCTTAAGAAAATGGTTCTTTGGACTTTTTTTTTTTCTATCTCCCTGAGTGAAAGGTAGGTTTTGTGAGAGTAGGGACTTTTCCCTGATCAGCAACGTCCTCTGAAGCCTGAAACAAACACTAGAAGGGTGTTTTGACACATAGTACATAGTCAGTGAATGTTGACTGGGAGGTTGGATGACAGACGATGGATTGATGGACAGATGGATCGATGGATGGATTGATGGATGGATTGATGGATGAATAAATTAGTCTGTCTCTATTTTTCAGATTTTACAACCCTACTCAAATAAAGGCCCACCCAGATTCCTATTATAGTCTGATTCCATCCTCATTAAACTTTGTTTTCACTGTTTACACAGCAGAAGTTGTTGACTCACCTTTCAGCCTCTGTTCCAGGTACTTCCTTACTAAGAAAGAAGGAAGTGGAATCTGTTAGAACATTTACGTCTTTTCATGAGTCATGAGTAATTAAGAATGAGAAGCTCCCTTCCTAGATCTAAAGAACTGCTTAAACCTGAGGTTTCTTGGGGAAAATCCCTTAGTCCCAGATTTTCCTGATTCTACGGGCAAGGAGATGGGCCTTGGAGGAGGAGAGGGAAAGGCCTCAGACCCATTCTGATTACAGGGTAGTAGAGAACTGTGGCCATTCCTAGGTTTCCATCAGGTCTACCTCAATCTCATGTGTATTCAATAAGGACATCCTCATTTTTTTTATTTGTATAAATTTATGAGTTACTTGTGCAATTTTATTACAGGCATAGATTGCATATTGGTCAAGTCAGGGCTTTTAGGTACCCATTACCCAAATAATGCATATTGATTGTAGCCATTAACCAATATCTCATCATCTACCTGCCGTCCCCCCACCCTTACCCTTCTACATCTCCTTGTCTAGCATTAAAGTCTCTCAGGGGTGTCCGGCCTGCAGCCTGCAGGTCAGTGCTGATTTTGTGAGGACTTCTTTTGTTTATCTGTGGGGTCGGATATCACAAAAAGTCTGCAAGGACCTTTTTTAATTTTTCCATAAGCATATGTGTATTTAATGTGTGCCCCCAAACTATTCTTATTCTTCCAATGTGCAGCAAAAAAAAAAAAATGTCAGACACCCTGCAAATATATATATATATTTTTGGCAGCCACCGATGCGTGCGGACATGTGGTATTTGACTCTCCATACCTGGCTTCTTTCACTTAAGATAATGGCCTGCAGTTCCATCCATGTTGCTGCCAAAGACATGATTTCCTTCTTTTTTTTTTTATGGCTGATTCTATTGTGTAAAATATACCACATTTCCTTTCTGCATTCCTCTACTGATGGACACTTAGGTTGATTCCATATGTTTGCTGTTGTGCATAGTGGTGCAGCGAGCATGCAAGTGCAGACATCTTTTTGATAGTTGGTTTCCTTTGTGTAGCTACCCAGTAGTGGAATTGCTGGATCTAATGGTCGTTCTATTTTTAGTTCTTTGAGAAATCCCCATACTGTTTTCCATAGAGATTGGACTAATTTATATTCCCATCAACAGTGAATTAAGAAGTCCCTTTTCTCCAGATCCTTGCCAACATCTGTTATTTTTTGTCTTTTTAATAATAGCCATTCTGCCTGGAGTAAGATGGTATCTCATTGGTTTTAATTTGCATTTCTCTGATGGTTAGTGATGTTGAATATTTTTTTCCATAGGCCTGTTAGCCATCTGCATGTCTTCTTTTGAAAAGTGTCTATTTGGGCGGTGCCTATGGCTCAGTGAGTAGGGCGCCAGCCCCATATACTGAGGGTGGCCAGTTCAAACCCAGCCCCAGCCAAACTGCAACAAAAAAATAGCCGGGTGTGGCTGGCGCCTGTAGTCCCAGCTACTCAGGAGGCTGAGACAAGAGAATCGCCTAAGCCCAGGAGCTGGAGGTTGCTATGAGCTGTGTGACGCCACAGCACTTTACCAAGGGCGATAAAGTGAGACTCCGTCTCTATAAAAAAAAAGAAAGAAAGGAAAGAAAGAGATAGAGAGAGAGAGAACAAAAGAGAAAAAAAGAAAGACAGAAAGAAAGAAAGGTGTTCATTCATGTCCTTTACTCACTTTTTAATAGAATTATTTGGAGTTGTTGAGCTGTTTGAGTTCCTTGTGTACAGAAGCTTTTTAGTTTAATTAAGCCCCATTTGTCTATTTTGGGGGGGTTTTGCCTGTGCTTTTGTGGCCAATGTCTGGAAGAGTTTTCCATAGGGTTTCTTCTATTATTTTTATAATTCCAGGTCTTACATTTAGTCTTTAATGCATCTTCAGTTGATTTTTGTATATGGTGACATACATATAGGTATCCAGTTTCATTCTTCTGCATATGGCTAGCCAATTTCCCCAGTACCATTCATTGAAAGGGATGTCCTTTCCCCCACTGTAAGATCTTGTAGCTTTTTCAAAGATCAATTGGCTGTGACAGCTGGCTTTTTATTTTTTCTTTTCTCCTGTGGCTCTTCTCACAGACAGCTTTATTTCTAGGTTCTCCGTTCTATCCCATTGATCTAGGTGTCTTTTTATATGAGTACCATGCTGTTTTGATTACTATAACCTTATAATATAATCTAAACACAGGTCCTCTGACGTTTCCAGCTTTGTTCACTTTGCTTAGGATTGCTTTGACTATTTGGGCTCTTTTTTAGTTCCATATGATTTTTAGGATTTTTTTTTCTAGTTCTGAGGAAAATTGATTGTTTTTTTACAGGATTATACTGAATCTGTAGATTGCTTTGAGTAGTATGGTCATTTTAAAAATATTAATTCTATAACTCCATGAGCATGGGACATTTTTCCATTTGTCTCATCTACAATTTCTCTCCTTGGTGTGCTGTAGTTTTCCTAGTAGAAATATTTTACTTCCTCGATTAAATTTATTGCTAGTTTTTGTTTATTTGCTTGTTTGTTTTTAGCTATTGTAAATGGGATTGCCTAATTGGTTTCTTTCTCAGTTAGATCATTATTGATCAATAGAAATGCTACTTATTTTTGTACATTAATTTTGTATCCTGCAACTTTACTCAATTTATTTATGAAATCTCTGAGTTTTTAAGTGGAGTCTAAATATAAGATTAGATTTTTCTAAATATAAGATCATATCATCAGCAAACAAGGATAATTGGGGTTCCTCTTTTCCAATTTGAATGCCCTTTATTTTTTTTCTCTTGCCTCACTGCTCTACAGGACTTCCAGTACCATGTTGAATAGGAGTGGGAAAAGTGGATCTGTTTCTCACTCCAGTTCTTAGAGGAAATGCTTTCAGCTTTCTCCTGTTTGGCATGACATTAGCTGTGGGTTTGTCATATATGAAAAGATGAACTGGCTAAAAATTTGGACTGGTCTCTAGCAAGTAAAAGAGCCATGGCCCCCTAGGAGATCTATAACTTCCTTTTAGCTCAGCCACACAATTTCACACTTCCTCCCCTCAGGTTCAGCTCTTCACCCAAAAGCACTATCAAATCCTCCCTACTTATTTGAACTCCCCATTTTAGGACTCAGTATGTTCCTGGAAATATAAACTGAAAGCTGATAAGGTAAAATCTAGCACCCCACGCATCACAGTCTAAGCACATGTGAACTGTTGTAACGATTTGCTCTGTACTTGGAGAAAACGCTGAAAGGGCAAGTGAAGGTTGAGGGAAGGAGCAGTGTAGAATGCACAGAGAGGTAAAGGACAGGGTGGTCTGTGCTGATGTCCCCTCTGGCCCCTCCTCAGCCGTATCCTGCTGCTGTTTAGGGACCCCTCAGAATTACGCACTCGGCACCTCCTGACTCTTTTCGTGAAAATCTAAAAATTAGTTTCCAATTAGGAAAATCAGGCCTTCAAACTTCTCTACTGTATATAATAGGGCTTAGTAAATTTGGATACACACACACACACACACATGTGTCTTCAAAAATCTTAGATCACTGAGACTCCACTCCTGCCAGACTAATGTTTCTGCAGAGGGGCACTCACTCACCAGAAGGCCAAAGTCTTGGTTGTCTTCCTCCAGACTTCGGGGTACACCCTTCTCCACTTGAGACCTGGCTCTTCTCACTTTCAAGGACAGCAACTGGTGGCGTCCATTCTGTACCTTCCTGAAAGTGTTCAGGCTCCATCTTCCTAGGCAGACTGTCCAGCATGAGTATAAGTAACTGAGGACACCAAGGGGCCTTCCTTCCAGTGTGGAAAGTTAAGAAAGAATAAATACAGGGATCACATGGGGGAAAACAATACTTTCTTTGGCATCTTTTAAATTGAGCTATTTCTTATACCCAGTAAAGAACACAAACCTTACATGTACAGCAGACTGAAATTTTACATCCATGTACACTCATGTAACCACAACACAGACCCAGTTATGGAACATTGCTATCACCCCAGAATGGCCTAACCAGTCAACACCTGCCCCTCAGAATAACCACCCCATTTTTTTTTTTTTTTTTTTTTTTTTTCGCTCTGGGGAGAGTATCATGCGTCACAGCTCACAGCAACCTCACACTCCTGGGCTCAAGTGATCCTCCTGCCTCAGCCTCCTGTGTAGCTGGGACTGCAGACACCCACCACGACATCCAGCTAGTGTAACCACCCTTTTGACATCTGTCACCCATGGATCCTTTCTAAGGCTGTTTTTGAGTTCCATATAAATGGAATCGTAGAGTATGGACTTTTGTGTGTTTCACTTCTTTCACTTACATGATGTGTACATGAGTCATTCAGATTGTTGTATTAATACCTATCAGCCATTTTGCATTTTTTAATTTTACTGTGAGGTTATTATTTCATGATATGAATATTTCCCAATTTGTTTCTTCATTCTAGGAATATTTTCTTTTGAACCACTTGCACTTAGCCATCTTGTCTTCCCGATGCGCTCACTCCACTGTGAAACCCACCTACTGAGTTCTTAATTTCTAACACTGTATTTTTGTTTCATTTTTAGGATTCCCATTTGGCTGAGCTTTTAAAAAACGTCCAGTTCTCTGGTAAAATCCTCCACTCTTTCCTCTAGTCTCTTATGTTAGTGCTAAATGTCCGCTCATTTTAATATCTTTTTTTTTTTTTTTTTTTTTTTTTTGGAGGCAGAGTTTCAAGCTGTCACCCTGGGTGGAGTGCCATGGCATCACTGCTCACAGCAACCTCAAACTCTTGGGCTTAAGCGATTCTCCTGCCTCAGCCTCCCAAGTAGCTGGGACTATGGCACCCACCACAATGCCCAGCTATTTTTCAGTTATAGTTGTCATTGTTGTTTGATGAGCCCTGGCTGGACTTGAACCCACCAGCTCCAGTGTACATGACTGGCACCCTAGCCACTTGAGCTACAGGCACTGAGCCTCATTTTAATATCTTAATAGAAACGACATTATGTATGTTCTTCATCCTACTACTGTCATGATAGCTTCCGGCTCCAAGCAACAGAGTTCAGACATGAAACTGCTCAGCTTCACTGCCACAAGAAAGTTCTAACAGATCCCTCTGGTTGCTTCACTAACTGACCTGGGGGTCCCTCCAGAGGCTAAATGACCTGCCATTTCCTTGGAATAAACCAGTTGTGACAGGGTTCTATGGTAGCCATGTCACAGCTGAGGACATCTGCGGTCATCTCAGGGCTCCTGTGAGGCTGTTCAAAAATGAAATAGGCTATAGTTTTGCTACGGTGAGTCTTAAAATATCCAACTTACCCTCCGATCCAAATCCTTACTCAGAGCTTTATTATTTCAGATGCCTTGTCCATTTCACAAATGCTTCCAGTTTCCTACCTGGTTCACATCTTTCGTTTAGTTTGGGGTGTGATTCATTTGTCTTGGTTTTCTAAAATAGAAAAGGATAATAGTATGATTGTAAGATAGTAATATTCCTGAAACACAACTTTCCTCATGCCACTTTCTTGGCCTGAAGTATCCACCAGCTTCTTACCACTCATCCTGGCACCCATAGTCTTCTTTTTCAGATATGTATTTAAGCTAACATCTTACACAAACCTACGGCTCCAAGTAAGTGGGTCTCTTCCCGATCTTTCATGCATGGCCAAGACATTCCCAGTTTCATGCACTTGTCTGCAATGCAACAACACACCCTCCACCTGCAAATAGGATTACATTCTCTGCCCATCTGCTGCAAAACTCATCATCTTCAAGCTCCTTGAGGACACAATTTCTCATTCATCTCTGAAATGCCAGCAAGTAATATAGTCACCAGTACACAGTGAGCACTCTGAATACGAAATCTTTACCACTGTTTGGGGGATGTATAAACACCAACTTTATCTTATTCTTTACTGAAAATGACTCTTAACATCTCAGACTCTGAATCCTAGGACCACTCTCAGGTGGAAGGCTGTGTTCTAAAGTCAGTCCAAACTCCAAACATTGAACATCATCATCAAATTTTCCCTTGAAAAAATCCTGCAAAGTCACCCATAAAGAAAAATGTTCATCATTTGAACCATCCCATGCCCCTGTCAGTCAGTCCAACACACCCAGAGCATCTGGCGCCTCCTGACATGGGACTCAATTAATGCCTTTCAGTTGGGAAGCATATGAGATACTTGGCACGTGTTTACAGGCCAGGTTGTATGAAAAATAGATTTTAGTTTTTCACATGTAGGTTTTGCTTTCTTCCCTCAGGGTACGGATGAGCTCCCACAAATTAAATAACATCATCAGTCACTTTCCACCTACCTTGCCCTCTCTTCCTGCCTCTCCTGAACCCGCCCGTCAACATCTCAGGGACCTGAGACTTTGTCCTTGGTTCACTGGCCCCCCTTCCACTGTTCTTAGCTTTCTTTGAAACCTTTCAATGGTGCTCCCAACACTTCCCACGGATGGCCTCCTCCCTTCTCAATCTCAAACCTTCTACTCCTGGAATATATACAACCTTTATTTGTCAATTAAATATTTTTAAATAGAAACTTTAAAAAAAATCTTGTGAGACCCCTAAGAGGCAGTGTGGCCATGTGCCACGGGACAAGGGCTCAACGTGGGGACACTCTGACCCCCGCACCATAACCAGGAAGGGGACCACTAGCCACACGTGGCTTTTTAAAATTTAAACTAAACGAAATTTAAAAGTCAGTTCAACTTGCACCCACAATATTTCGAGTCCTTGATAGCCACACATGGCTAGTGGACACCATGCCGGGCAGCATAGATACAGAGCGTTTCCATCTTTGCAGAAATTGCTAACAGACAGTGCTGGTCTAGACCAAGGAAAAAAGAGTCAAAACTGAAGTGAGAATTGTTGCACCATCCTAGGGATAGACTAGGGTTGGTTTAATCTGTCAGATTTTAGCCCCTTTGATATTTGCAGCAAGTACTTATTTTTAAAAACACACTTTTTTATGATGTAAGTTATATATGGCTCAATATAGAAGCATGTGAAGAAAGGGGGGCAACATGAAGAAGAAAATGAAAAAAAACCCTTAGCCTATCCACCCATTGTTAACATTTTTGAGTAAATCATTCTAATCTGGTCTTTTAAAAATATGCATATTGTAGGCTCCACGCCTGTGGCTCAAGCGGCTAAGGCGCCAGCCACATACACCTGAGCTGGCGGGTTCAAATCCAGCCCGGACCCGCAAACAACAATGACGGCTGCAACCAAAAAATAGCCGGGTGCCTGTAGTCCCAGCTACTTGGGAGGTGGAGGCAGGAGAATCACTTGAGCCCAAGAGTTGGAGGTTGCTGTGAGCTGTGACACAACAGCACTCTACTCAAGGCAACAGCTTGAGGCTGTCTCAAAAAAAAAAAAAAAAATGCATATTGTAATAATAGTGGAAATCATGTTATCCCTACTATTTTGTGTTCACTTGAAAGCAGAACATAAACATTTTCCCAATTTCTAGCTTATCTCAGTTCTAGATAAATTCCTAGACGTATAAATTCTGGGACCATAAACATCTCAAAGCCTTTTGTCACATAATTTAGTAAACATAAAATGTCATTAATTTTTCTTTTGCAGTTTTTGGCTGGGGCCGGGTTTGAACCCACCACCTCCAGTATATGGGACCAGCGCCCTACTCCTTTCAGCCACCGGTGCTGCCCTAAAATGTCATTAATTTTTTTTTTTTACAGTTTTCGGCTGGGGCTGGGTTTGAACCCACCACCTCCAGTATATGGGGCCAGCACCCTCTCCTTTCAGCCTCAGGTGCTGCCCTAAAATGTCATTAATTTTCACTCCCACCAGTAAATGCATAAAATGCTTACTTATCCCCTGCACTTTTCCAATTAGATAAGTTTACTGCTTTTAATCTTTGCCAGTTTGAAACACATTACTTTTTCAAACATTTTTGTGTTTACTGGCCAATTATATTTCTTTTATGAATTTTCTTTTCTTTTCTTTCTTTCTTTTTTTTTTTTCTTGAGACAGAGTCTCAAGCTGTCACCCTGGGCAGAGTGCCGTTGTGTCACAGCTCACAGCAACCTCTAACTCTTGGGGTTAAGTGATTCCCTTGCCTCAGCCTCCCAAGCAGCTGGGACTATAGGCGCCTGCCACAACACGCAGCTATTTTTTTTCTTTTTTTTGGTTGTAGTTGTTGTTGTTTGGCAGGCCTGGGCTGGATTTGAACCTGCCAGCTCCAGTGTATGTGGCTAGCACCCTAGCTGCTGAGCTACAGACGCCAAGCCTCTTTTATGAATTTTCTGTTCATGTCCTTATCTATTTTTGCTATGTGCCTTTTATCTATAAAACCAGACTTCTTAGATTAAGTGATTATTAGCTATATATATATACCACATGTAATTTTCTTAGCTTGCTTCTGATGGAGAGAAAATTTTAAATCTGCATGCAATCAAAACTTTGTCTTTTTCTATTATAGTTTTCCATTTTTTTAAATAGAAAAATGTTACAAAGACATTCCTAAGGTACCTATGCCACTATTTTTTTTAAGATCTCAATTTTTAGAAGCAATTACCGTATATACTCGAGTATAAGCCAAGTTTTTTCCGGCACAAAATTTGTGCCAAAAAACCCAAACTCGGCACAAATTTTGTGCCAGAAAAAATTCGGCTTATACTCGAGTATATATGGTATTTTGATTTAAGTTATCTGATATCCAATCTATCTCAGTATGTTCTTGAAGATGAATTAATTTGAGAAAATCTCATTAAAATGTTATTTGTCTTCTTACCACCTAGTTAGTGCTCCTTTGAAGAGTAATTCATATACAAATAAAAGCCCATCTGTAATTTAGGTTGTAGAATGGCAAGGAGGCTACTGAGGATTAGAAGAGATTAAAAAAAGAAAAAATTATAAGAGGCAGACCATGAAAGCAATACGAGGTAACCCTTTCTTCCAATATACACTGTACTAGATGATAAAATCTCATATACCCCCAAAATAAGACCCAACATGGCTTCAGGTACCCTCCAAATATGAGTGAGGAATGAAGGCAACTGGTCAACCGAGGACACTCTTACCATTAATGTAATCAGCCATTTGATTCTGCAATGAGAAAAGACGCAAGGCTCACACTGCCTCCACGAGGCGGACTCAGTCAGGACAAGGACGTATGCTGCATAGCATCCTTATCTCTAATTATCTTCAGAAAAAGCAAAGGCCTCAAAGTCTCCCAAGTGGTCGAGTGGAGGGAGACATGCAAGCTCAGTCGTAACATGTGTGAGCCAAGTTCTAGCCAACATCCCATGGCTAGAATTATATGTCACATCATTTGTGGGACAACAGCTTTGTATGATAGATGTAATTCAGAGATTATTTTAGTAGCAAGTATTCATCATCTCTTGCACTGGTAAAGAACCTTATTCTTTCCAAATGCTTTTTATACACAACTGTGGGAAGCTATTAGATGTCCACAAATCTGAAGTTAGCGGGAGATCATTTCATTTCTATTTCCTAGTTCTAGGTGCTCCGTAACAGTGTCCCCATCTTTGTTATGGTGCTCTGTCTCCACGCATTCCTCCTTCATTTCACCAATATCCACCAATGTTGCCACTTGGTCTGAGGAAGACCTTACCTGCTGAGGGCGCAAACATGTAAACCCAAACCACCTGCCTTGATGACTGCTGTACTTCAAGTGTGGTCCCCCCAAAGCAGGTGCACTGCTGAGTCTGAATCAAGGTCGAGGAAGGGTTAATGCCAAGGAGAAAACCCAGAAGGATGAGAAGATGCACTTTCACGGGGTGCCAAATTCTGAAATAGCCGATTACTTGGCTCTATGTAAAATGAGGAACTGGTAGAACGATCGCATTTTTCACATTTAGGCTATTGGTATATAATGGAGACAGATTCAGTCCAGTCTAAGGGGTGTGTAAAGCAGAGTCAATTTTCATGGGGGAATGAGAACATAAATAGTCAAAGAAAATAGCTTGCTCTGTTGTAAAGAGGTGACCTGTTTGACTTCTATTGTATTTTTTTTTTTAAACTCATTTGGTGCTCATTAAAAATAGGAGATGGATGGATGGATGGATGGACGGATGGATGATAGATAATTCTCAAATCACATGAAACTAGCGTAAGTAACTAGTTTATGATTCTGAGAAGGGCCTTTAATTAAGTTAATCAGTGAGAGCACAACCTGGACTCAGCAGGGCACCTTGTGCTTGAAGGTAACTAACAGCATGGGGTTCCTTGGATCTAGTACAAGCTGTAGGAAGCTCCCTCGACAGGTGTTATGAGCCAAACTGTGTGTCCCTAAAATGTTCATCTGTTGAAGCAAGAATGTGACTGTATTTGGAGATATGCCCTTTAAAGAAGTGATTAATTAATAAGGTCGCTAGAGTGAGCCCTGTAAGCTGACTGGTGCCCTTGTAGAAAGGATGAACAGCAGGGAATGATCATACACAGAGGAACAGCCATGTGAGGACACAGGGAGAAGGGCCCAGAGAGGCCACAAAAACTACCAACTCTGCCAAGTCTTCGACCTTGGACTTCCAGCCTCCAGACCCATGATGAAATTAATTGCTGTTACTTAACCCACCCGTTCGGTGGTATTTTGCTATGGCACCCTACCCATTTAACAGAGAGGGTAGAACTGACCTGGGCTTCACATATTCTGAGATGTGACCACCCAATTAAATCACTCAAGCTAAGTTGTTGGTTATGAAGCTCAGTAACCACTCAACCCTTGCTTTACTTGGTAGTCTTTATGGCAGGTATATGTAACTCATTTAACCTTATTAAAGTAAATGTCTGTGCATGTACATGCATGTGTGTGTGTGGGGGGGTAAGATTTCTTAGACTCTCCCTGAGTTTTAATATTGTTGCCTGCAGAACTCAGACTCAAAGGTCGGGGAGGCTGTGACACAAGGCCCCCACCTTGATCTTGCCGGAAGGCTCTCAGGTAAGGCAAGAAATAAAAAGCTTCTTTAGAACTTCTGTTTACCTTCCAAAGCACAAGAACTTAAAAATTATAACACAACAATACACTCTCACCTCTAGAAGTTAATTCAAAGTAACTCCAAGATTGTGTTACTCTTACCCTGAAGAATTTTCTATAGTATCTGTGTTTAAACTAAAGAAAACATTTTGCATCCTCCCCTTCAATGGACGGGTGAACAGATGGTGGGTGGATAGACAGACAGGTGGATAGATGGATGGTTAGGTTGATACATAGGTTGAAAACCAGCTCCTTTCTTCTCCTCTCCTCCCATATCTTTTTTTTTGGCAGAATCTCACTATGTCACCCTAGGTAGAGTGCTGTGACATCATAGCTCCCAGCAACCTCAAACTCCTGGGCTTAAGAGATTCTCTTGCCTCAGCCTCCCAAGTAGCTGAGACTACAGGCGCCCGCCACAACGCCTGGCTATTTTTTTTGTTGTAGTTATCATTGTTTGACAGGCCCTGGGCCAGGTTTGAACCTACCATCCCCGGTATATGTGGCCGGCACACTAGCCGCTGAGCTACAGGCACCAAGCCCACCTCCCATATCTTTAGGTAAAAGTATCTAGTTGTTGGTTAATGAGTCTTCGTTGCTAAAATGAGTGCTGTTCAAAGTGTTTCTATTTACCTTCCCCTTGGGCTGAGGAAGAATCCTCAGCCTAACAAGGAAAAGAAAAGTCCCATAACACTTGTTTTCCAAAGAAACGAGGCAGCTCTGAGGACAGGAGCTTCTGTCAGCTCAGGTGACTCCTTTTCTCTCAGGATGCCAAGACAACACCTACCCAGACCTCAGCAATCCTGTCTTCCCCCAACTCTCCCTCTGCCAAAATACAATACCCCTTGTGCCCACAAGCAAGTAGGACAGAGCTCTTTCCGGATGTTGTATGGGGGATGGAGAGGGCAGGGATGTGGACCTCAGAGAGATTTAACAAGCAGGTGTGCTGGGAGAGGCAGAAGATCCATCTCCTTCTGGGAGAAAAGTGAGACTTTCTCAGGGGCCCCCTAGTCAAGTCAATAACTCCACCTTCATCTGGGAACCCACTTACCTCCAAGTTTAATGGTGAGGCCATTCATGTCCCCTGAGTCAAACCTGTACTTCTGCTCTAGTGGACAATTAAAAAAGAATAAGAAACTCATCCCTGTATCCCGTCTTCAAAAAAAAGAAATATAAGCCTAGCGGAGAGTAAAAATAAATACCCATCTGACACAAATATCCCTTAAATTTTTAACATTCAGAAACTCGCCCAAAACATTGGGAAACTTAAGGTAAACTTATTTTTAAGAAGAATGTTAATTAGTTTTTTAAAATAAAACAAGCAATGTCTTTTTTTTTTCAAACTCTAGATGCCTTTTTAGCTGAATGAAGTAACTTTAAAGTCATGAGCACAATTTTTAAGACACTGGAGTGTTACAGAGGCAGAGAAGTCATGTATTTATTATATGTTTTTCATAATAACAACTGGATCTTTTGGAGGAATAAGGAGACCATTACACTTCCCATAACCTTTACCATGCTTAATTAGCCTTCATCACCACATAACATAATCAAATGTGAAATGGGGTTGGCGAGGCATGCGGCAATATATAAGCAAGAGTCATATTTCTAGTAATTACTATGACTGCTGTAGCAGTGGAACCAGCTATGTACCTGCTCAGAACTGATGGGAGGGTCCCACCTGCAGTAGTTTGCATAGACTATGGGTGAGGACCTACCGAGCAGCAGGAAGTATGTGGTGGCAGAAGCCGCCTGCAGGAACAGACTTGCTCAGGAGCACCTATGGGATTTCTCCCTATAAGCTGCCAAAAATCTTTCAAAAGCACAGAATAGAAATTTTCAGCATTGTGACAGCCCCTGGAACTTGGATGATTCTCCTTGAAGTTGCATTTGCACCCACAGGTCAGCAAGGTCTTAGAAAACTTGAGTTATGTTAGCGATTCATTTTACTTCTAGGACAGTGTCTCCATATCACCCATGCATGTAATTGATATTTATGTAATTTGTGAGAGATCAATGATAGCAAATATATATAATAAAAGCATTAAACAAATGATGTGTGGTCATAAAGATTGTAAAAATATTTTGTGGGTCACTTTAAGTGTTTTCCAACTTTGGAAATGGACTAAAAGGCATTGCTCAGGTGGCAAACCCGTAAGTAATGTGGACTACAGAAATATCCTTACAGGTGAAATGGAATTAATTGAGGGCTGTGAATCTAATTCAGCCTCCAGGTGCTTGTGGGGAGAGCATCAATATATCCTCCCTCATTCACTAGCACTTTTTCTCAATTTGCAAATATAAATTTAAAATATTGAACATGCTTTCTCAAGTTATATATTCCTTTCCCGTCACTTGGTTATAAAAGTACCCTTCTAAGTCCTCCCCACCATATGGTAACTATCTTTACCCTACAGACCATCTGCCCTTTTAAGACACTTCTTTAAGGCTGGCTGAGAACTGGCTCTGTTTGTGATGTCGAGACCATAGAAAGGTTTTCATTATTGCCTTTCGCACATTTCTGGATGTTGAGTAGTTTACGCCTCCTTATAGTTTGGGTGAAGGTGGCTGAGAGCTCAGTCCTGAGTTTGATCCAGCCCTCCAGTTTCCCATAAGTTTGTCCTCACTTCCTGCAAAGCACGAAGAGAGTCACTGATGAGTGCTGGCAGGGAAACCCAGCTTCCCTGAACCCCCAGAGGTGGCCGTGCTGGCCTCTGAAGACCCTGGCATTCCTGCTGGCCTGTCACTGGCCACCCAGGATTGACTCAGAGCAGCTCCAGGCCAGAAGGTCTCAGAGAGAGCCCAAGGGCCGACCAGGGAGCATATGGGGGGGTCGACCCAGAAAAGACAACATTACAGGAGGCACGCCTACCACACGGAGACAAGCCGGGGTAGGGAGTGACTAGGCCTTCACTTATCATCCATGTACTATCAAGTAAGGAGGCTGGACTAGATTAACTCACTCAATGAACTAGGACGATGGAGCTGTGTCTGACCTGGGCAGACAGTTCACATCCTCAAGGGCCAGGAACTGCAGAACTCTCCACACACAATGAGTCCGAGCAAACCTCTGCTGCAAGAGACCACCAAATACCAGCATGACTTTCCCAACACGAGGCCATGTCCCTAGGATGACCCCAGGCCCCCATTAAAATGCCCGCCTGAGAAAGCTCAGTGCTGCCAGGAGAATTTACTGTTTGTGCTAGCCAGCCCCTGACCACAGGCCTCTGACCTTCCTTTCTTAGAGCAGTTATTTAAAAGGGTTTCCAGTTGTGATGATGGCTCTTCTAGGACTCAGAAGTGTCTTTCTCAAGGACTGGAGAGCCATTCCTTTGAAATGTAGTTGTCAGGAAAGGGCGGGCCGCTGCTGGCGGGTCTCTAGGGGTGGACCAGCAGCCGAGGCACGCAGGGCAGGCCCCTGCCCTCCCTGTCTGTGTTATTGCAGGTCTCCTCCTTTGTTTTTTGTGGTGTTTACTGTTCTTTTATGATTATCAAAGAAGCACCAGACAGGCACCTTCCTATCACACTGTCTAGCAGAACCCCAGTTCTGCGCAGGCATCCGTTCTCCCTCGGGTGACCCGGTGAGGCTGACCTCATTCCCAGGGCTCGGTGGGTAGACCCCAATTACTCAGTCTGGGACCCAGGGGTCTGGCCTCTGGGTCTGTGACCGGCCACAAACTGAGACCTAAAGTGCATGGCCTTATCTCAGAGACTGCCCTTAGTCCTAGGCTGGGACGTGAACTGAGTTGGTTTCATCGAACTGCAGGGAAGGAGCTTGTAACCTCTGCACATCTGGAATGCTCACACAGAGGTACATTTCAAAATAATATTTTGTTTATTCAGTTTGCGGTGATCACAGGAAAAAAACAAACCCTAACTGACACGGATATTTGTTTGAAATATTTTCTATTTGTCATATATATATAATTTTTAAAAAATATATAGTGTTGTATAATTTGCATGTGGTCGCATTTATCTCGGTGAATTTTTCTTACTGTTTGTATGGTTAGGAAAGTTTCAATATGCTTCAATATCAAGTAGGCTTTCACCTTTTAGGTTTTGTAAATAAATTTGTTTTGTTTCGTTTAACAGAAATACACCTGAATGGCATTTTTTCCTCTTAATTTGTAAAGCCATTTCTCTCTCACTCACTCTTTTTCACTGTATATATGTGTGTGCGTTTGTGTGTGTGTGCGTGTATACTTCGGCTATCCCTGTCTCTGCATATTGGCTAACAGTGACAGGCAGTGGACCCCCTTTGTCCAGTAATAATACCTTCAGTGCTGTCTCAAATCTTGTTACTTTTTCTCTCCTGGGTTTATCATGAACCTCTTCCTTTTGCTTCAAATAAACCCTACTCTGAGATTCCTTCGTCTTCGGAAGAATCTTGAAGTAATGCTTAATTTGTTCAACAAAGATTTCATGAGAAAGCAGCTTACCCTATGGTCAGGTGCAGACGAGGGTCTGAAGTCTTCCTCCAGGCTGGTGGATAAGCTTGTGTTTGAGGTATCTTGCCCATAGTCTTCAACCACCCCCTGCCAAAAAAAGTGAAGATACAGGATCACCTATGAGAAGTTATCATGGAGAATATGTATTCTAGGACATAGTGGTCAGATGGAACGGTGCCGGCGTCCCACCCCAGGAGCAGGGTCTGTTAAGACCTGTGGATCTGGATGTGGTCAACTGAAGAAATGTTAAGGTTAGAAACGACAAGAAAGAAAAGAGTCAAGACACACAGAATAGAATTTTCAAAGGCAGGAGCTCAAGGGACCACTGCCCATTTGAGGGGTTCTGACAGTGGCCCTGAGTGTCAGTTCCATTCAGCTTTTATTGAAGACTATTTGCTTATTAGCCCAGAGAGTAAGCTGAGGAAGGGAACAAAGATGTCAGCAGTTTCTCTGAGTAAGCATATCAGCTTTTATTATTTCTAAAGTCATTAACTTTAAGGGTCTGCGGAGTCTTGAGAAATCCAGAACCCAAGCCTTGTGTGGGGGCAGCCTTCTGTCTGTGGTCACACACACAGATTCCTTGGGAGATGTTAATACCTGCTACTTCACTGTGGAGTCAAATGCCACTGGCCATCACTCTTCTCTGAAGAATTGGTGGGAAAGAGGAATTTTCCTCTCCTCACCAGAGAATTGTCCTCTGGGATAAGGATATAAACCCTCCTACCCGTATTTCAAGTCTCAAGCTATTCCCTTGATGTCTGCCCCAGCCATAATACAGATTTCCACAATGGGTATTTGCTCTAACTGTTGACTGGGCAGGAGGTCCCTAGTTACTGTTTCTTGCTAGGCCTTGACAGGGCTTCCTCTGTGGCCATTATTTCTTCAGCAGGGGTGTTAGTAAGCTGTATCCCCAGCAGGCCAGGCTTCTGGGAAAAGCAGAAAACTTGCTCAGATAAGAACCCGGCAGTGGCTGGTTTAAAGTTAAACTAGCTGACTTTTCTTTGTTCTGCCTTACTTACTTTTTAATTTTCCCCTTTTTCCGGGGATATATCCCTTGCCAAGAATGGGGTCTTTGGTCCCCATTCTCCCTGCAGAACAGCAAATGGAGAATGGGCACATCACACCCACGCAGACACATACCGTTCTGAAAAATGTACCATCTATCTGCAGCTTGAGTGATTCACTAATGGGAAAAAGTCAAGCAAAATTACAAGGCTAATGACACATTGCAATAGTCATTACCTAAGAAAGGACGGGCCACACATCCCTAAGAAGCTCTATCTACATTCTACCACTAATTACTCTGTCTCTCCAATAAAAATCCTATCTTTAAATATGCAAATTCCTTCACATCAGAACACGACTCAATGTAACAAGACAAAGTTTTTTTTCCTACAAGGTGTATAGAGAACGATGTTATAGATATTGTTTCTTTTCGTGGCATTGTTGTTTTTAATAGTAAAAGCTTAAAAATAATCTCAATGCCCTCAACTCAGGAATAATTAACTTATGATTCATTTGTTATTAGCAAGTTAGAGGCAGCATTTGAAAAGAATGCTGACCTGGAAAAAAGGTCCAAAATTTAAATTAAAAAAGAGAGCGAATAGCAAAACAACAACTTGATTATAGTAGTATGTAATTAAAACACAGTTACAAAAGAAAGTAGATATGTGTCTAAAAGAGTAAAGAGTCTGTGGAATGTGGGCCTTCCAACCTGGAAACAACCTGACAGCCTTTCCCCCACCTGGAATCCAGACTGGGAATACACTGAAAGCAAAGAGCCACACATTAAAACTCATAAACTCAAAGATCACTACATCAGTAAGTGAGGACAGCAAGGAGTAAGGGAAAATTTCCCTGCTGCCAGATTTGTCCTTGGCCTCTATTGTCTACATTTCTACCTTTGGGGGCTCGATTTTGCTGAACTATTTTAAAACGGTCGCATTAAGTTTATTAGGTTTTTCTCTATATCAATCTCAATAATTCTCATTTAACATATTTTAAATTTCCAAGTGTATTTTATCTCCACTTGAGACTTAACAATATAAGTTATGAGAGTCATTGCTCCTCATGTTTTTGCTTCCTTTTCCTCTTTTATAATATCTGTTAGAATTCTATGGTCATTTGGTTAAAGTGTTGTCTACATAGAAAACAGATTCTGGCTCTCTAACGGCCAACTAGGTGACTGAGAAATTACTGACCCAAAGATGAAAGATTATTCCGAGGCGGGAGAAGAAAGGAAAATGGAGGCCTGGTGAATGTGGTCAATGTGGCTTTTATTCTGCCTGGATGCAGGTGGGGGGAAATCAGAAAAGGATTTCACATGTGGGTTATGGTGGATGGGGATTTAAAGGGTCAGGGACAGCAGCAATTGATGGCATTCCTATTTCCTGGGAGGGAAATGAGTCTGACCCTTTCAAATTCAGGACACGAATTTGATCTTTTCCTGGGCAGATCAGTCCCACTTGGGAGTGGTGGGTCTATTGGCGTGGTTCTATTTTAGCCTTAGGAAGAAACCTTATGGCAGTTAAAGAGGGAGGGGGTATAATGAGGTCTCTCATTCTGTCATGGCTGAGATTTCAGTTTTAGTATATCTCTGGGTCCCCTTGGCCAAGATGGGCTCCATTTAATTGGTTGGGGCTTTTGATTTTATTTTTATTTAAATAAAAATAGGTAGTCTGTCCTCCCACACTCCCTTCCCAACCTCCCACCCTTCTGAACTTCCAATGTCTATTAGTCCACTCTCTAGCCCAGTGGTTCTCAACCTTCCTAATGCTGCAATGTATTTTCATTGTTAAAAAGGGGTTGTGACCCGCAAGTTGAGAACTGCTACTCTAGGTCCATGTAGGCACATGATCTAGCTCCCACTTATACGTGTATTTGACCTTCTGTTTCTGAGTTATTTCACTAAGGATAATGGCTTTTAGTTCTGCCCATGCTGCTGCAAAACACACGATTTCATTCTTTTTTATGGCTAAGTAGTATTCCACGGAGGGTATATCACATTTTCTTTATCCAATCATCCATTGATGGACTCTTAGATAGATTCCATATCATTGATATTGTGAATAATGCTGTGATAAACAGAGAAGAGTAGGTATCTCTTTGATATAATGCTGTTGGCTTGGATTTGTCATACATGACTTTTAGTAATAGTAAGGTGCTTTCTGAGGCCTTCCAGAAAACAAAAATGACCAGATCACTAGCTAGGCCCTACTATTTATCAACTTATATCTATGGAGGCCAGAAGCTAAAAAATACAACAGTTTCACAGGAACTTCTAAAATACCCTCTATTAGTCACGGTCCAACCTATGCCTAGACATCCTACCCAAGCAGATCAGTAATTATTGTTTTTGAGGATGAGCTAAGGGAGGCTGGGAAAAAAGGGTTTTTCTCTCTTTCACTTCCCAGCAAGTCATATGTTTCTATGCACCTGGAACCAGAGCATAAAGGAGGATTAAAATGGCTTATTCCTCCACCCTACATATTTCTGATCTCTGATGCATAGATGAGTCTAGTGTTAAAAAAAAAAAAATCTGTTTGACAGCAGGCTTGCCAGCCCTAGGTAGAGGCACTAACCAAACCAGATGTACCCCCCAAATCAGCACCAGCTGACATGCAAATAGATGACTCCTTCTGACATCTATGAAACTATATGTAAATCAGAAAAGGTTAGTGAAATCTCTGCTTAATTGTCCCTTAATAATCTTTTCTAAATGAATGGTTTTCAATTCTTTGCAAAGGGTAGTAATAGAAATATATTCAGTGTTAACAGTTCAAACTGTTTACTAATTTTATTCTAACATCAATCCAGCAAGGGTGTTATTGTCACTTTAATATGAGGAAATCCCGGCTCACACAGGTAAAATAGCTTGCCAAGGTCACAGACAAGGAAGTATGCAGAGCAGGGTGCAAGACCATGTTTGGTTGGCTCCTAAGATATACGCATAACCCCTGTGTAAATACTCTCTAGCCTTCAGAGATGTTTTTCTGAATAATCCTTAAGGTGCCAAGTGACTGTATCATAATTCTTGTGGCACACTGGTAAACCAGCTCTCCAGAAGAGAGGTCCCTATTTGCAATATTTGCTGATTCTATGGGATGGATAATTCTACCACATTCTTTCAAAATTCCAAGAACTAGTGAAGTTCCTGAATATTTTAGCTATCAACTCTTGGAGCAGCACACCACTGCCAGTTAGAGGAAACTCTAGGACTTCTGCTAGAACCACTGGGAAAGGGGCTCTGCCAGCAGCACATAGGTCTGAGACTGCAGAGGGACAGCCCACCTGAACACCAGCCAAAAAAAATGAAAGCAAAGCCAAGACATAGAAGAAACTGGACCCTGCTGCCATCACATGAGACTCTAGATTCAACTCTGTGAGGAGTTAACCATGCCCCTTGACTTTTTGGTGATGTAAGCCAATGAATTCACTTTAAATTGGTTTGAGGTACCCGTGGTGTCCACGATACATGCATCTAAGAGGGGTCTGACTAATGTGGTTTCTTTCTGGTTCCTTCATCATGACTGATAGAATCTCAGAGTCACAGAGGGACTTTTTATTTGTTTGTTTGTTTGTTTGTTTAGCAGGCTCCTGCTGGTTCAAACCTGCCAGCCCCAGAGCACAGGCTGGCTCACAGTGGGACTTTTACAAACACCTAGAGCAGCTTTAGACCAGCCACAGGGCCACAACAGAGCACCATACTGAGGGCGCCATTCACGTTCTATTCAAATAGTTTACTTCAGCCACCAAGTGAATGGAGCCCCCTGGCTGTGACCTGTGATCCAGAGGCCCTGCCAACCACCTGCAGAACAGAACCTACCTGAAAAAAGTTAGGCTTGTCTTGTTGTTTTTTCAGACAGGGTCTCGCCGTGTTACCTAGGTCTGCATGCAATGGTCAATCATATAGCTCACTGCAACCTGAACTCTTGGGCTCAAGACATTCTCCTGCCTCAGCCTTCTGAGTAGCCTGGATTATAGGAGTGTGCCACCTTCAGGTAATCTTTTTTTTTAGAAATAGAGTCTTGCTGTGTTACCCAGACTGGTCTCAAACTCCTAGCCTCCACTAATCCTCCCACCTCAGCCTCCCAAAGTACTGGGATTACAGGTGTGAGCCATCATGCCTGGCCAGAAACTAAGATTTAAGTTAATATCAAAATGATTTCCTGAGCACTACTATAGAATTGCCAGTTGGAAAATTTTGTCCTGGGTAGGAGACATTTGAGTTTAGTCATGCACAAGAATAAACACAGCCCTTAAGTAAGCTGAACAGATGAAGTTATAGGATTTCTAAAAATGAAGTAGATAAACATTGGTCCATTTCTCTCAAGGTAGTAGAAGATTTTTAAACCCTCCACCATCAATTTCGAACTCATCCAGCTTCTTATGATTGCATCTTACCTCTAAGGACCTCCCTGGTGTCTCTGAAGCTGTGTCTTCAAGACCCAAACCAAGTTTGTTCCAAGAACTAGGACTTTTAGTTCTCAGAGCATAATCAACTTGAATCCTCTTCTAGTAGTTCACCATCCCCTCGTAACAGCAATAACTAATGTCTGTTGGTTAATTCCTCTAATACAATAACACCGTGACTCAGGTCCTGTTATTACCTCCACTTCACGGATGACAAAAAGGAGACACAGAGAACTTAAGTAACTTGCTGATAGTCAGACAGCTAGAAGGTGGTGGCATGGGCTTTGAACCCAGCAATCTGACTGCACGGTCTAGTCCCTTCACTACTGTGCTACCCAATAACAAAAGACTGTTATGTCTGGGGAGACATCTGGAGAGGAACTGGCCCAATAGACTAGGAAAGGGAAGACCAGAGAGATGAAATGGCCTTCCTGAAGTCATTCAGCTACTTAATGACAAAGCCTCTTCCCAAGTTGTCCCTTAATTCCAAGTGCTTCTCTATGGAAAGAGGAATTAGAGGGGGCCCATTAGGTCAGGTATGAAAGGCCCCAAAGGCCAAGCCAACAGGACTACAGAAATGCTTCCCCCTAGACCATTGGTTAGACAAGAATTGCTGAAGGCCTATGCACACAAACTGGGCCCAACACAACAAGCCCCAAGAAACTCAGCTCCACAGGCCTCAACCTGGCTTTCTCCAGCGTACCTGCTCAGGCCAGGTCTACTGCATACACAGAATTAGTTCTCCTATCTAGTCCTTTGAGCTTCCCAAATTCTTGAACTCTTCAAGCAAGACTTCCAATAGAAGTGCCCTTATCTGCAGACTATAATTACCCCTGATGTCCATCTTCCATCATGGTGCCTCTGTCTTGGTCCTTGACCACACCATGTATGTCTGGTCTAATCCTGATATCTCCCTTGCCAGGACACATGTGAGTACAGAAACCTTCCGTGACAACAGCCCAACCTCTATGTGGTGTCATTGTGATGTTACACTGAGTTTTGCTAACTGGGGATACCTCTGGGGGCAACTGGGCACCACAAAGACCCTATAGATTAAAAAAAAATGAAAGTATGGAAAAATAAAATATATCCATAGGTAGGAAGGACATTATAGAATTTAGATAGAGAAAAACAAAAATGGATCTTTTTTTTTTTTTTTTTTTTTTTTGGTGGACTATTTGTAATTCTCTTTTGCCTGGATTTAAAACTGGCATGAAAAAATTAGTGTTGCTAATACCCAGCATGTTTTATTTCTGGGGTTAATTTGCCATAGGCTTGTGTCACTCTAAATGTGTGTCTCTGTGCAACTTAGGAACCAGGATTTGGTAGTGAGTATGAGTAATCTGTTTCTACTACTACTGCGGTAATTACACAAACCTTCTTCATTTATTCAGAGTAGGGCTCTTATTAGAGGTATTTTTCTATATTGTACATCCAGGTAGAAATTTCTTTTTTGGGGGGGGTAGGGAGGAATGTTTGAAGGACTGATAGCTTACAGGAACCCATCCATAAACATGTAAATGCTTCAAAGTTTGTCCAATTTACATCCATCCTGGCTTCTAAAAGAAGGTGCTACGGCTCTATTTTTCTTTGAAACTTTTCATCGAAAAGTAAAAAAATAATAATAATAAGAAGAAGAAAACAAAGCTTAAGCAATGGAAACCAACTTCCCTAAAAACAGAAACACTAATTTAAGATCCACTCTAGAAATAACAAATTTAAAATTTTATTCTGGCTCACAGCCATGGTTGCGGCTCTAGGAGATAAGCATGGAGGTTCTGGTAGTGTTTCCCCCATCATGGGGGTAAAGCTGGTCTGTGGTCTCTGCAAGATAGGTGTGGATGGAGGTGGCAATCTGGGACACTCCTAGAACTCTTCCCCTGTCTCCCTCCTCTTCTCTCTGCACAGCCACCTCATTATCTCTTGCTGAAGATCAGATTATCTGTGGGGGTGGGCACAAGGCATACTCAGCATTAGAACCTCACATCTCTACCTTCAGAGTCATAGTTTCTGGCCCTCAGGACTAAACACACATCTGAACAACCTACATTTCAAAGAAGAAATAAAAAAGGTAATCAAGGTATTTTGAATTGAATAAAAATGTAAACACAACATAGAATTTGTGAATGATCTCTGAATATTGCTTTGTGGTTTTCCGTGTACAAGTCTTGTACAACCTTAGGGGGGAGTTTATAGCACTGTATTAGGAAAGAACAAAGGTCTCAGGTGTCCGTGTCCACTTTAAGAGTCTAGGAAAAAGAGCAAATTAAATCCAAATGAAGCAGGAGAAAGGATAGAAGAACAGAAATCAATGAAATAGAAATGAGAAAATACTAAAGAAAATCAAAGAAGCTAAAAGCTGGTTCTTGAGATCAATAAGATCGATAAACTTCTATCTAAAATGATCAGGCGAAAAGAGAGAAAACACACGTTAACAATGTCAGGAATGAGAGTGGTAACATCACTACGGGTTAAACAGATTTTCAAAGAATAAAATTGGAATTTTATTCCAATAAGTTGAACTTAATGTCAATTTACAATTACCAACAAAAATTATGAAATTAAGGAATAAGTTTGAAAAAGACTTGTGCACGGAAAACCACAAAGCAATATTCAGAGATCATTCAAAAAGACCTAACTATGTGAAGAGAGAGCTCGTGTCCATGGATTGTTAAAAATGCCTTAACGTAAGAACTATCTTCCCAGTTCTTTCCAGCTGTCCTATAGATTCAATGCAGTCCCAAGAAAAAACTCCAGAACTTCTCTGTGAAATTGAGAAGTTGATTCTAATTTATTTTTTATGGAAATACAAAAGACCTAAAATAGTCAAAACAACTTTGAAAAAGAACAAAACAACCATACAACTTACACTACCTTATCTTAAGACTTGTGTAAAGTTGAATAAAGTATATTGATATAAAAGCAGACACATAGTTTAGTGGAACATATAGAGTTGGGGTTTTTTTTAAGGGGGGGGCTGGGTTTGAACCCACCACTTCTGGTATATGGGGCTGGCACCCTATTTCTTGAGCTACAGGTGCCCCCAGATAAGAGTTTAAAAATAGACCCACACATACATGGTCAACCAATTTCAACAGAATTGCCAAGGTAATTCAACGGGGAAATGATATTATTTTCATCATCATATCTAAAAGTTAGCTCGAATTGAATCACATAACTTCTCACATCTTCTTCACACTTTTCAACTTTCCAGGAATGACAGGTGATGAGCAGAGGAAGCAACAAGGCCTTTTAAAAAGCACTTCATGGCTGTACTCACAATAAACAAGAACACTCCGGACAGGCCTGCTGTTCAAATAAGGACTTTGGTCTTGGGGGTAATAGGAGAAGCCCTAAGTGGCCATACCAGGCAAATAAAGGCTACTAACCCTTAGAGCTAAGGCAGACAGATCTCCAGGAGAGGCTGACATGCGGAGAACACTGGCTATGACTTGGCGCTCTGAAAATTAAACCAAAAAGCAGGCTACTCACATCTTAATGACTTTGAATAAATTCAACCTTCAAAATTTCTCAAGTATGGGAAAGTAGACCCCTGACTTCCATTGAGGACTCCTAACTTTTCATGATCACCTGAGTCAGATCACAAATTCAGACTCCGTTACATGTCAGGACGGCTGGGATGGGTGTGGAAGGATCCTGCCATGACATCACATCTACCCTCTCGCAGCCATTCCTGAAAGAAACCAAGCCATTTGTCTGACTGCACGTGAGTCCCCAGGAACCCAGAACACTCTGGGCTTGTCAGGCTGAGTGGGGGCTGTTGGTGATGGGTGATAAAAGAGGCTCTAATCCAAGTTTGCATCTTGGCAGGCCCAGTGGACCCTGAGCCCTTTCTGAAGACATTTCAGTATTCTGAGGGTTTAACTGATTGACTTCAGTAAGTAGCAGAACACCCACAATGGTCTCCCCCGGCCAAGTGTCACGGTGACATACCAGAAATTACCTTGCTTATGTTTACTAGTTCTTTGTCTCTTCCAACTAGTATCTAAAGCTGCTTGAAGAGCCAAAACTGTCCCTAATTACTATTTTATTCCCAGAGCCTGAAATCATGTTTATTGTATAGTAGACCCTCAAACCTCTACAGAATAGATAATGGTAGGGTCGGGCAAATGTCACTGTAACAATCCCTCCCAATAAATAAAATGAAAGGCAAGCCTGCATTTCTGGAAGAATCAGAATAAATCTACAAAGACTCAAAACTTGTCATGTCCCAATTCCTATCACATCCCTACCAGCTCCCCAATTTTGTACAAAGGTTAACAGGACTTGGTGCGTATCAGCATCCATTAAAGACTTAATCAAGTCTCCTTGCTGGAATAAATAAACAGGGCTTCTGGAACTTGGGAATAAGCTGTCGATCTGGCAAATGCATTTTTCTCCATCTTGAACAGAGTATCAGAAGTGATTTGGTTTAGTCAAGAGGGTTAATAGTACTTTTGAAAGGGTAGCATTACGATTTCCAGTAATTCAGAGAAGGAACTCCAGAGCCAGGGTTCAAATCCTGGCTCTGCTATTTATTAGCTGTGTGACCTTAGGCAGATTACTCAACCTCTCTGTGCCTCAGTTTCATCATCTATTAAACAAGGATAACAGTACCTACTCAAAGATTATGAATTAAGTGAGTTTAATGCAGTAAGGTGATTAGAACTGTCTTTTGCAGTTAAGTGCTATATAAATGTTTGTCAGCTGTAATGATTAACTTTTGTTTTTGCAAGTCCAGGAT
This sequence comes from Loris lydekkerianus, assembly GCA_963574355.1. Lineage (NCBI taxonomy): Eukaryota > Metazoa > Chordata > Mammalia > Primates > Lorisidae > Loris > Loris lydekkerianus. The sequence goes on along the minus strand of CAUYPK010049822.1, from coordinate 4,905 downwards.
GAAATCAAGTCAGCAGTGTGCTTGGTACTCGCGATCCCTCAGGACATCATGCTTTACCACAAGTGGTTCTCTGCTGATGGGATGTTGGTGGCAGACACTTCCATCTGCTCCCAGAACTGTAATTGTGACTCCTACGACTATGATCTCCTTCTTTGACCCTTCCCAGCTTTCTCCTCTTACCCTATGGGCCCTTGGAGCTTCTGACACCAGCAGTGTGACCTCTGCCCAAGATTCTAGGCTTGTAATGCCTTCCTTCCACTAGTAGACGAGAGCAGTAGTAGGGGATAGAGGAGGACACAGCAAACCTGGGGGATACCTTAGGAGTCAAGGATGGGCTAACATCATTAAACCAGTGACCAGGCCTCAGACCACAGGGACAGATCCAGCCAGAGCATCTGGTTTTCCAGAGAAGAAAGGGAGGCCCTTTCTCCACACTGAGCTAGCTCGATCTCTGACTGTGCTCCTATCTGGCTCAATAGCTTTCAATCTTTCTCTAACTCCAACCTATGAATTTCCAGGGGGCATCTTTGTGATTAGAAAAAAGCACTCAAGTGGTTTTCCCATGTTCCCTCAAGTGTCACTTGACCAGATGCCTGTAGCCTTTGTCAGTGCACTGCCAAGGTTGGAACCAGGCAGAAATCCAACTCCCGTGTTTCCCATGCTCTGTTCTCACAGCCTTCCCCACCAGGACCTTCTGGAGGGAGAGGTGACCTCAGGGAAGGGGATACAAAGGGGGTACCTCTGCATCCCTGTTGAAGACCTGGCACGTCTTATATATCCACCAGGGTCCACCTGCAATTGCCTCTTCTGAAACCTCCCAAGTTCAAAGGCTGGGTTAAATGCTTCAGTGTGGGGTGCATTACTAAGAACCTTGCTGACGACCGGGACCCTTTCATGATACCCCAACAATCCAACAATGCTAAAGATTGAGTCCCTTTAGGAGAGAAGCCTGGACGCATGTCTGAGTTACAACCCAATCTCTCTGGGGACAAAGAAGTTGAAGGTGAGCTTAGGAAGATCATGGAAACAAAACGTGACAAACTGCTCTGAGAGTCAACAGAGAAAGAACCAGATAATGCAGAAAGACTCCTGGAGCCCTATAGCCCCTGGACAGCCAGGTCTTCCTCACTGCCTGAGAGTCCATGGTCCAAGATTGAAGAGGATGTGGACTGCTTTAGGAATGCAAACACACAGGGTCAGGTATGTGTGTGTGTGTGTGTGTGGGGGGGGGGGGGGTCTTTCTACTTATCTCAGTTCCTTTCTATTTTCTGTTGCTCAAATCAAAGGCAAGTTGTCTCTTTCACTGGGGTAAAAAAGGACCTCATTCTTCTTCCTTAAGGAAAAAAAATAGCAGAGCCCTGCCATTGAGTTGTGTTATACATATAGAGGAAGACTTAATTCTTGGGGTCAGGTGTGTTGAACAAATGATTCCCATCAAAAAGGAAGTATTTCTAGAAAATGCACTGTCTAAAAGCAGACTCCCCAGTGGTCTCATCTGTTGAGCCTCAGGCCTAGGGTCAGGCTTAGCAGCTTCTGAGCAAGGAATGAGAGGGTATTTCTAAGAATAGCTACAGAGATACACAAAGTTTTAGGAAATGGGACCAGACCCTCAGGGCAAGTATATGCCTAAGGAGGCAGCCACTTCTTCAGAAAACAGCAGGTAAAAAACAAGGTCATTTGTCATGCTTGAATAATTCAGACGTCATTGGCATATTTCACTGATAGGATTTTATTAAAATTGTACATAGATTTCATACTTAAATTAAAAAAGAACTTTTTTCTAGTATCAAAATAGTTATCTTTTTAAAATACCTTGAAAAACTTTAATGTAATTATTTTGTTATATATTAAATATTCACCTAAAATCTCAGTCATTTCTTTCCAATCTCTCTCTCTCTCCTAGAATCTTGTCTCACCCGTCATTACCCTTTTTTCTTTCTTTTTGGCATCCTTCATGTTTATCCCAGAGAAGCATTAAAAGGAAAATATTTTCCTTTAAATCTACTACTAAAAAAAAAAAAAAGAAAGAAAGAGGAGAACCTACTGATGACATTAGACAGTGCAGTGAACTTTTTTTTCTGTTAAACAGGCCCAGGGCTGGGTTCAAACCCACAACTGCTGATGCCCGGGACTGGGTTTGTACTCTAACCACTGAGTACAGGTGCCCAGCCAGCAGTGAACATTTTATTGACTAGATGGGGTCACCTGTAGAGCTATGCTTCAGTTTGCAACCATCCAAATCTCTTTAGTAAATATCAATTCTTGCCCTGAAACTGGTAATACTGACCTACCACCACCCTCTCGTGGCAGACTGAGCCAAAGCACCCAACAATACAGGAAGGTATTTAGACACTGGATTATTTGGACATTAAGGGTTGGAAGTCTAGACATGGAGAATATATATATGTATATATTTCCCCCCACCCCTGAGAATCACAAGACAATTGGCTTCCCAGAAACCCACTCTCAACAGGCTGCCTACAGCTGCTGAGGGACAAAGTCCCAAGAATGCCAGCTTCACACCATGCCAAAACACTCCATCAAAAGCTGGACTCTGGTAAGGTTTTCTTTCGGCCTAAGGAAAGAGTATGGTACTTGACCCTCTGCAAAGTGCCGTAAGAAGTTTGCTCCCCCAGAACACTCCTCTGTGACGTGCTAAGGGCACTGCCTCTTGGGAGCCTGCCGGCTTTGCGAGGGAGGTGCAGAGAGCTGGGGGCCGACCGGACGTCCCTCTCGAGATGGCTGCCCAGGCCCCTGGCCAGGCTCTCTCGGATCCTCAGGGAAGGCGATGAGCCTCGAGCCTGCATGTCCATGGCAGGGCTCAGCCTGCCACTCACCAGGGTGACTGGGGCTGCCGAGAGGCAGAACTCTGCCCTGTCATTCCTCTTATTCTCCTTCTTCCAAAACATAGACCTCAGAAGGGTGAGCGTTCCCTGCGGGGGTCTGTCCACCTCAGAGTCCCTTTCCCCGGCATTAGCCCTCATCCTGGCTAAAGCACCTCGAGGGCTGTCCTTACTGTTTCCAGGCAATCCTGCGGAGGGGGAAGGGGGGCCATTCTTTGCTGCCTGCCCGCTTCCCTTCCAGTTCGTGGCCTTCTGACCCTCGGGCCGAGCAGCTCTCTCATTCTCCATTGAGGGCATCACAGTGAGGGGCAGGTCAAACTTTCTGGGAAGCCTGATGTCCTGGCTTGCATTTTCCTTTAGCTTTCTTGCTGTGTTTAGACCGTCCGAGCTTCCAGGGCCCAGACAGTAGTTGGGGTGGCCTGAGGGACAAGGTGCTGTCGCCAGTCCTCTTTCACTGGCTTGGCCACTGCCTTCACCTTTAGCAGAACAGGTGATGCCCAACCTTGGCGACGCTGACTTCTCCACCTCCCCAGCAGCACCCGTCAGCAGCGGCACGATGCACTGGCTCGTGGACCGAGGTCTTCGTCTGGACTCCAGGTACTCCACCAATTCCACAGAGGCACCGGGGGGCTTCTCCCTGGGTCCAAAGGACCACCGGAGTGGCATGGTCTTGAAGGGCCCCTGCTTGGCTCGGGAAGGGGTGGGCACCTTCATGCTGAAGCTTCTGCCTTGCATTCCCCGTACCAAACGCCTGGGCTCCAGCCCTCCTGAAAGACACCAAGACCATCAGTACCCAAGTGACCCTGCAGCTGCAACTTGAGTAGCTGCAACATCGTCATCTAACAAGCATTTACTGAGCACCTCTGAAGGGCCAGGCACTGGGCTGGGCAATGAGGACACCAGGGTTCCTGCCCTCGGGGAACAGCAATGCTTTTACCCACTGTTCTACAGAATCCATAGACATCTATGAATACACAGGGACAGTCAGACCTACAGAGCATGGCAGAAGGTAGCCTTGTATCTGAGCAGCACAGATTCCTGATAACGCTCTGTCTTGGAGGCACCTAGCTCTAAGAGCTAACATCATTTCCACTCACCTTTAAATATTTCTATGAAATAGAATGTTCAGCCAAAAGTCTTGCTTTTCCAAGTGATATTGGGTACTTATACCTTACAAATGCAAGAATCTCAGATATTCTACCCTGGGCTGGGGTGGGGGGATGAACAGTGTGTTTCATTTTATTAGAGCTGCCACATATGGCTTCGTTGTGTGCTTTGCAATATCTGTAAGATAGCTGGAAACAAGTTTTTGATATTACTGTTGAGTGAGAAATAGAGTTTTAAAAAACTTATCATAATCCAATTTGCAAAAATATACACACATATGTGTTTATTATGCATGCATATGAACACATGCAAACAAGGATGGAGAAAAGTGGGAGATGGCTGGAGCTCGGGAGGTCAGGACCAGCCTGAGCAAGAGCAAGATACTGTCTATACTAAAAACAGAAACGTTAGCCAGGTGTCTCAAAAAAAAAAAAAAAAAAGATGGAGAAATTAATTCTAAAAACAACAAAGTATGGAAAGGACCGTGGGGTGCCGGGTCTGACAGACTTTATTCTTAATTCTCTCCTCTATCTCAACATTTCTCTAGGGAGCATACATATAACCAAGGCTCTGTATTTTTTTTCTTAAGAAATTCTCAGTCATTAGTTACTGTACCATTCAAATGCCTTGATTGACGTGATGCCTGCCATCTTTAAAAAAGAAATTTTCAGATGATGGCGGACAAGACGGACAAGTAGCCCACCTCTCCCAAGGTGAGTAGAAAGGGGGTCTGGACCTCCCCTGTGTATGGATTATTGGTGTGGACGGACAGCTTGAGATGCTCAGTGAACTGGCGTATTGCTATATATGAGGGGTAATTTAAAACTACAGACTCTGTTGTAGAGATTCTTCCCTGCTCAGCCATGCTGGCCAGCAGGCTCCTCCCCTATGGAAGACAGCAGCTTGTAAATGCTGACAAAACCCAATTGACAAATACCACACATTCTCAAGTATA
>CAUYPK010049820.1:0-10018 GCA_963574355.1 Loris lydekkerianus | reverse complement strand
GTAGTGTGCTCTTTAGATCTATCTATCCCTTCCTTTTTTCCTTCCTTCCTTCCTTCCTTCCTTCCCTCCCTCTCTCTCTTCCTTCCTTCCTTCCTTCCTTCCTTCCTTCCTTCCTTCCTTCCTTCCTTCTTTCTTTCTTCTCCCCTCCCTCCCTTCCTTTATCCTTCCTTAGAATATATCAGCATGTATTCATGGTTATTTGTTTTATACTTTGGATTATATATAATCTAATACAACTTTTTTTTTTAACTTAGATTTGAAGCAAACTTTATTTTAAGGAGCCACTTGTCAGCCCCTGTGCCTCTTTCCTACTAGAATATTTTTGGTTATGCTAAGCTGGACAAAGAGTTTAAACCACATCAACTCAGTTCTAGACTATTATTTTCAAAAGTTTCTTCCATATCCTTCCTTTCTTTCTTCCTCCATAACCCCAAGACATTTACAAATGCAATCTCTGGTTAGAAGCCTGCTTCTGGAAATGTGTTCAGTTTTAGCTACCCAGATCCACCGGGTAATTGCCCTACCCTCTACTTGACTTTGCTGATTTTGAGAGCTTTCACCCTGTCTCTTGTGTAGTTTCTTGGGCACTGGCACTCACTGAGTATGAAGAGATGGTCAGTACATAGCACTAAGTCGGCTCCGTTGAGGAAATATTGAATAGAAGCATAAAGATAATGAGGATATATATATATATTTTTTCCTTCACAGCTGATTAGTCCAGTTTGAACTTTCTGGATAAAGCAGATGAAACATCATGAAAACTTATCCCCAGAATGCTCTTTAGGGGAAAGTGGAGCTACACTGTAAGCCCACAGATCTATTGCTTATTGTAGACTTTTCTTTATCTTAATACTGAGTTGTAAATATCTATGTGACTCCCTGTGATGGAGGTTCTGGATTTTCACCTTCCCACCACATCCAATCCGTTGGCTCCTTTTAACCGAGAAAGAAATGGCTTGCTGAGATTTGACTACAATGTTCCATCTGTGACGATAGCCTTCACTCAATTGTCTCCTTTGAGTTACTGGCCACAGTGCCATTCCCATTATTGGAAATGGATTTTGGAAAAAGTATTGTTACTGCCCAGACAGGTACCTTTGTAAATATTGCTGCCCTGGATGAACTGAATTCAGTGTCCAGAGAAGCTGCCCTGCGATGCTTTCTGCTCGAGAGGAGACAGATGGCGAGTTAGCACTTCCTGAAGATCACGCTGTCTACGTGGCTGCCCCAAGGTGGGTCTCCCTGGTGCATCTGGTCTAACAAGCATGAACTCCAAGGGCTTCCTGGCTCACTGCTTCTGGCATGGCCTTTCCAACATTCAAGTCTGGCATAGGCATAATAATTACTATTATTTTTTTAATTCTGTAACTCATTTCTCAAAGGATTTGAAAATGACAGGCTTCTAGTTGGTATTTTGGGGGAACCCATATATGTAGATATTAAATTTGATATCTGATTTCCCACTTATTAGAAGCAATATATGATAGAGATAAGAATATACAGCTGACTGAGTGATGTCAGAGATTGTGCTAGGAAGCAGGGACTAGTGCTTGCAAAGGGCCACAGGCATGGTGTAAAAAAGCAGCTTTAAGTTCTTGGCATGTAGGAGGCTATCAGTGTCTAACATAGGTCAGTGTCAGGCCTTCCATAAGTCACAGAGGCATTGAAGAAAGACTTTGGATTTGTTGACTGGAGTCCTGAGCTCTAGCCCTGCTTCTGTCTGTAGCTGGTTGTGTAGCTTACAATAAGCCACTTGAACTCTGCAGACCTCCATTGTCTCATTCGTAACTGAGTGGGTTGGACTAAGATACTCTTAACTCTAAGGTTCTATATTTGATAGTTTTCCTCAAAATTTTTTCACAAAGGTACCTTGAATTTTGTAGATATTTTTTAAAAAGGTAAATTTTAACCATCTCTGTTTTTAGAGCAAGCTGAAAAAATAAATGGATTGAATGCATTTTTCACCACCGAGGTTCAGTGAGTGGATGGTGCTAAGGATGTGATGGAGGGTGAGAACCAACCCCTGCCTTCAGCTATGTGGAGATTTGTAGGCACAGAACGTGGCATTGCCCCTCTTTTTTTCTAAGCTTCCTGCCCTGCGTGGAAGGAAACTCAGGCTGGGATGAAAGCTCTGGTTGAGCAGAGTCGTGGCAGAGACGATGTAGAATGAAAAGTGAATTCAAGAGACTTTCTAAAAGGGATGGTTCTGGTCTATGCCTTGTCAGGTTTTTGGATAATAAATCATTATCTAATCTATTTATTACCCAAGCTGTTAGCATGTATGGTACTGTTTACAAGTAAGGAAACATAAGCCCCCTGACTAATGACCTGCAGGTGCGCCCCCAGCAGCAGTTAGGACCGTCCCACCACAGGGGACTCAGCCTCTCACCTGGGCACTGGTGCTCTGGGTGGTCTCTGCCCTCTCCTGCCCCGGTGGGTGCCCTGCATAGTCAGGCCTGGTGGCCTTGCCAGCACATCCCTAGGGAGCTTCTCAGAACAATCGTGTTCTTTGGACATTCACCAGGAAAGAGCTTTCTGGGAGTTACTATCTGCAGAGAACCAGGCAGTTAGGACAGTCTGTTTTCTTCATTTTTAAAATACGGCACCATGTGTGTGAGCTGCTTCAGGGTTTGGGTGACAAGGCATCTTGTTTTTGTCAGAGTGCCCTGGTTTTTACTACATTTTTTCCCTTCAGTGTCCTGAGAAGTCCTTCTGAGTGGCAGCGTGTCCCCTTTAATACATCAAAACCACCCATGCAGGATCACAGCCCTTGAACTACGACCACGGGGAGTGTTTGGAAGCCAAGCTGCCGAGGGCACTGCCAAGCCTCAGCGTCAGGGTTCTCCCCTCACAGACTCTTGTTTAACTGGTTTAATGAGTTTGGGCTGATGTGACCGAGGGATCAATCGCATCTGTGTTATGAGATATTGGAAATGGAACTGGAGAAGAGAAAGAACATTTGGCAAATTGACAGGGAGATGAGAAGTCTTGATTTAGCAATTGCATACTTTATTTTCCCTCCTATCCCCCAAACGCTGATAAGTCATAACAAGACCTCCTCATGTTTCATTGGAATTCGTTTTGCAGCTCACCCTCTATTTTGATTCAAAAATGCTTTTTTTTCTCTCGAACACAATGAGTTATAAGTTCTGCTTTGTATGAAACATTCAAAAACCAGTGTCTGCCATCTGGGAAAGTGAAATGCCCTGTTGAATCCTTGATACTCTTACACACTGATAACAGGATCTGTAAAGACAAAATAAAAGACCACCTGCTTTTTTTTTTTTAGTGACAGAGTCTCACTTTATGGCCCTTGGTAGAGTGTCGTGGCATCACACAGCTCACAGCAACCTCCAACTCTTGGGCGTAAGCAATTCTCTTGCCTCAGCCTCCCAAGTAGCTGGGACTACAGGTGCCTGCCACAATGCCTGTCTATTTTTTTTTTTTTGTTGTTGTTGTTGTTGCAGTTTGGCCAGGGACGGGTTTGAACCCGCCACTCTCGGTATATGGGGCTGGCGCCTTACCGACTGAGCCACAGGCACCACCAAAGACCACCTGAGTTTTAACTCTGATATGTAACATTAGTTTCATTTCAACATTAGCAACTCTGCTCCCGTTTATTCAGTGAAGTGGGGTTTGGCGGGACAGAGGATTTTGGTCTGTGTATTTCTCTCCCTCTTTTCAAGATGGCCTTTTGAGGGAGGAAGCCCGTGGGTCATCCCAGGCCACTCCCTGAAACTGCTTGAGACAAACATTCTTCTTTGAAGGTTAGAAATCGGTGAACTTGTCAAGCGTGGCTGCTTTCACAGTTGACTTGCAGTGTCTGAGGCAAATCTGGGTACCCTGCGGCACATGGAGTTCTGCTGTTCATTTGCAAAGATCTAAGGGTTTGATTTTGCTTTTGAAAAGGAAAATCAGTATGTCGGTCCAACTTGTAAGATGGATATAAATTTTCTCCTCAACTCTGGGGCCAGGGAGTGTTCTATTACTTTTTGCTCCAGTAAATCTGGCTCTGTTCCCCCCCTCTTCCCTGCAACATGACAAGGAGATTTCATCTCATACATTTCTGCCCCACATGTTCCTGGGGCGGGTCATTCCCAGGACTGAGTGTCTGATGCCTTTCAGAAAGTCTAAGGAAAGGTTCTCTGGCTGCTGCTGACATGGCTATGGAAAAGTGAGAGGTCTGATGCCACTTGACCCCTGATAGACCCCAGGGCAGAGGGTTTAGACCTAGGCTTCTGTCATCTCCATAGTAGCCCTGTGTTGGATAGGGCCTTACCGTGCACCCGGGTAGGGAGCCTTGTGTCTCTAAGGCACTTCTGAGCTTTCCTCTTGAACAATCCAGTCATCTCCTTTGCAAGACTAAGCTTTTGAAAACTCTTCCTAGGAGTGAGTCAGGCCTCAGACATCCAGTTCACAGAGCCTGGACGGAGCTAGGAAAAATATCTCTCATTCATTCACAATAAACCTATAGACACTTAAATTTGCAAGCCATGTGCCCTGTCGTATTTGATGTCTTCTTCACTCACTTCTTATGAACTGTTGAACAAGCTACCAGCCTTTTAGATAAGTTTAGGATTATGTTGCTGGGAAAGAGTCTTTGAAGTCTGTGATAAATTCTTGTTGCTGTTGTGCTTTCTTTCTTTTTTTTGTGTGTGTTTTTCATAAGAAAAAGCATGAAGTTATGGTCCTCATTGCCTTCCTCTTTGTGTCCAAGTGCAGACTCCCTCTGAAGGGCACGCCCTGTGGTTCACGTGGAATGTAAATAGCTCAAATGGCCCCCCTGCCAAGAAAACTTTTTTTAACTGTAAGGCTGAATGAAGTAAAAGTGTCCCTGTTCTCTACTGTATTCTGAGCAATCCTTTGAGCATATTTTTAGTATAAATTTATTCAGCCAGGGTGGGCTTTGATTGGTCCTCTTACTCACCCCAAAGGGAAGAGTCAGGGCCAAGGAAGTAGTTTTTTTAGATGATGAAAGTTTCAGCATAAAGAAAGAAGGTAGAAAAGTCATTTCAGTTTGTGTGGCCCTTAGTCCATGTTTGGTGACCCCTCGTTAGCCTCATTGCTTCAGGTCCTTCCCTGACTCATTTATTTATTTACTCATTTAAAGATTTTCCTTGAAGGCTTCCTGTGTGTGGAGCATTGCCTGGGTCCTGGGAACAGTGCCAGGGCAGTTTGGATGATGCTCTGGTCTTCTGGATTAGATTTCAGAGGACTGTCTTTCTTAGCACAGATTGGGCCTGCTTGTCTGTTGAGAGGGTTCCTTTATCCTGGGAAGGCCAGCTGGGAATCAGAATGAGCCTTCAAAAAAGTAGGGTCATGCATATTTATACTTCCATAGTCCATCTAGTCAGGAGCTTGCAGCTCAAAAGCAGTCTGCTCCAGCCCACCTTCCCTTTGTGCAGCCTATACTGAGTGGTTGTCATGCACACGGGAATCAGCAGAGAGCAGTCAGGATCCCCGGGTAGGAAGGCCATGTGGGATGTCCAGCCTTGTCACCGAGTATATCTCCCCTAGAAACTTGAAGATCTCTGGACCTATAGGAGAAGCTGATTGACAATACCTGATCTGGGGTCCCACCATCACCCTCTTTCCAAGTCATTTTGGCGGTAAAGCCACCCGTTGATTACATGGTTGTGATAATTTTCTTACTTTGTTGCGTCCCTCACTGCACTCTGGAGGGCAGAGGCCACTCTGTCTTTGCTCTGATGTGTGTATGTTGAGGGTGGGGGTGGGGGAGGGAAGTATCCTGTGCCCTAGGAAAGCATCTTGTGCCTACCCTCGTGGAAAAAGCGAATCCAGAGATCCTGCTGGGGGAAACAGAAGGGTGCTGAGGCCATTCTCCTCCGCATTTCAAATGGCTATATTTTGTTCTTAACTCTTTCAATTTCAGACTTAGGAAAATATATAAATAGAGTGTGAGTCGATGAGTAAATGTTGACATATTTCCTTTAATCAAGGAGCTGTACTAGAATCTGTGACTTACAGAGCAGTGCCTGGGGGCCTGCACTTAGCAGTCGGGGGTGTGGTGGGGGGACGAGGTGCACATAGGTGGCCATAATGAGGCATCAGCAGCTGTGAGAGCCAACCAAGGGCTCCAGAGATCACCAGGAAGGGAAATGTGGTTGAGATTATTCACATATTTATTTGTGAGGTGTTTTGTTTTTAGTTTTTTTTTTTTAAGCATCACAATAGAGGTTACTAATTTTCTTATGGGAATGGGTAAAGATGAGATCCCAGGAACTGAGGTTGTCTGCGGAGTGGTACACTTGAACCAGCCTTCATGAGTGCTGACAAGTCCCTCAGACACTGGGGCCACCGTGTCACGTGAGTCCAAAGGCAGAGGCGAGTTTAGGGCCCTGTTTTTCTTTCTAATCAACACTTCAGAAGTCCTAGTCTCACCTGGTGTGGTCATCTGAGGAACTGCCATCCAGGGGCTCATAAAGAGGACATAAATTCTTAACGTGTTCACTATTTCACTATATCTCTTCAGACAGAGTCTCACTTTGTTGCCCTTGGTAGAGTGCCACAGCCTCATAGCTCACAGCAACTTCCAGCTCTTGGACGCAAGTGATTTTCCTGCCTTAGCCTCCAGGGTAGCTGGGACTGCAGGCACCCGCCACAACACCTGGCTATTTTTAGAGGCCAGGTCTCGATCTGACTCAGGCTGGTCTTGAGCCTGTGTGTTCAGACAATCCACCCACCTCGGCTTTCCAGAGTGCTAGGATTACAGGCATGAGCCACCATTCCCAGCCCTCCGCTTTATTCTTAACCTTAAAATAAATATATTTTTATTTCCCTAGCTTTCAGATACTTGTAGCTGGGAGTGGGGCTCACACCTATAATCCCAGCACTTTGGAAGACCAAGGTGGGAAGCAAGGAGTTTAAAACTAGCTTGGACAACATAGGGAGACTCTGTTCCTACAAATATAAAATAAAATTTGCTGCACATGGTGGCATGCACCTGTAATCATAGCTACTCAGGAGGCCAAGGGAAGAGGATTGCTTGAACCCAGGAGTTCAAAGTTTCAGTGAGCTATGATCACACCACTGCACTCCAGCCTGGGTGACAGAAAGAGACTCTGCCCCCGCCATTATTTTTTGTTTTTGTATGAAAATTCTTTTTTATTACAGTTGCTTAATTCTGGTATTTGACCTGCATCTGTGTAATATCCTCCATTATTCTCAAGGTGCCTTTTTACAATAAAATGTTTATGATTTGTACATTTTCCTATTATACCATATGTTAGGCCAATGCCTTGAGTTTATTTCTTTCTCTAGAAATTATCTCTGGCTAAATCTATACCAGGATCAGGAAATTGTGGCTATCTGACCTTTTATTAAAATATAAACACCATGGGGTCCTTCTTTACTTTAGGGATCCCAAGGTTCATAGGTTCTGAGAGGGCTGCAGTTGGCTTAGAGAGGGGACAAAGGGCATTTGGAAACGGCATTACTCTATGCCAGTGTGGTGGTCAACGCGAGCTTTGGGGACACTGACAGAGCGTGGCTGGCGTTTTACCACTGCCTTTTAATTTGGTCAAAATATGGCAGGTGGATTCTTTGTACTCATAATGTTTTAACTAAAAAGCTATAGGAAAAAGATGAGGATTACTGCTGGCCTGAACTCCATGGTAAACATTCAGAAATAGCTCATCTGCCTCTGAGTTCACTTGGAAGTGACAGAACTGCAGGAAGGGCTGTGACCCAAGTTTGTTGAACATCGTGACTCGGCACATTTTTTCCCGCACAGTCCTGTGCATCAGCTTCTGCTCATTTATTTCAGGGTCAGTGTTTGAAGTGACTTTGGGAGACATGCCTGGCTTCTCTGCCTGGCTCAGCAAATCTGGAAGCTTTTGCTCACAGGTCCATAGCAAATGTTGGCAAATTGTTTTGCAAGCACAGGTCAAATTTTAGTTCCATTATAAAGAATAAAGTCAGAACTGGCTCTGAGTTCTGCACTAGTATTTTACACAGAACTAATCTGTACTTCACCCCCCTGGACTCAGCAACTAGGACACACTGCCCAGCAGCCTACAATGTGTGTGGCGTGAGGGCACTGCCACGGGAGGGGAGATCTCTGATGTCTCTCTCTCTCTTTTTTTTTTTTTAAGAGATGAGGTCTTGCTCTGGCTCAGGCTGGTCTCAAACTCCTGAGATCAAGCATCCTCCCACCTTGGCCTCCCAGAGTGCTGGGATTACAGGTGTGAGCCACCAAGCCCAGCTATGACATTATCTTATTCAGTCATTAGAGGACTCCTCATGGAGTGCTGTATCTATTTTAATTTTATCTATTTTATTTTAACTATGGAAATAACTTTTTTACCTCTAGATTCTGGAAATCACCTCTTTGTGTCTGCTATATTTCAGGGGTGTGTGTGTGTGTGTGTGTGTGTGTATGTGTTTGTGCATTTATCAGCCAAAGAATAATTTGTCAAAAATATTCATGAATTAAAGGCAGATCCAACTTGATTATGCTTTCAGTTCACCAACAGGGATGTAGCTTACAGTTGTGTGGGTGGCTAACTGCATGAGGGTTCTAGCTGGGAGATAAGTGAGGATGTAAGTGACCTCAACTCCACTCGCCAAACTGCACATTTTGGTTCAAGACTACGCTTGTGAGAAGAAGGGACACCTTTGTTCTAATTTACTCACCTATGTTTGCAGTGTTCAGCTGATACATGTCCCTTAGAACACATGTGCAGCCCGATAAAGCAGCTCTGAGACTCTGGGCAGGTTCCCTTTCATCCTGGCATCTTGGGATGATTGTCTCTTCATTTTACTTCTTCCCTCCTAGGCCTCTTGGACCGTCCCTTGGAATTCCACTGGTCCCCACTGCTGATCCCATTCTGAGACTCATCTGAGAAAGCGGCTGAGCTGGGAGGTGCACCCTACCCTCCTATCCCCGCTCTGCTCACCTCTGTGACACTCTTTGCCCCTTCCAGAGACTTTGTGGACGCCTGTGCATGTTTTTCTTCTTTTCAGCCTTTTCCCTAAAACTACATGAATGGCAAGGAAAGTATACATTTTTTTTGTGTGTGTGTGTGTGATTTTTGGCTGGGGCTGGGCTTGGACCTGCCACCTCCAGCATATGGGGCCGGTGCCCTACTCCTTTGAGCCACAGGTGCTGCCTGAAAGTATACATATTTTAAATCCCCAGAATGTCCAACTTTGGAAAGTAGTTTAAAGGAATATTTGATTGAAGTGTTATCTTTCAATTCTTTAGCAAGTATGTTTAGACTGGTAGATTAAATCAGTTCTAAAAAACACAAAGAGGGAAGGATTACTGTCAGTTAATTAACAAATGCTTATTAAGCATCTGCTTGATTCTTAACAATGCATATGTGGGAGCAGAATACAAAAATGAACTTGTGAGTTAATGTAAACAGATGTGAAGACTGTCTGTGTGCCATGTCTGTGATCCCAGTGTTGAGAGGAAGGGGCCCCTGGACTCCAGGAACGTCCTCACTGCTCTGACTCACGTCCTTTGGCCGTCTTGCCAAGTTGTGTGATGCTGACCTTTGCTTTGCTTCTCTGTAAAAGACTCCACTCTCTGCCATACCTTTCCCCCAGGCTATTATGTGCCTGGAGTGAGATAATGAACGTGAAATACTTTAAAATGTGTGAGGTTCTTTATACATTTCAGGTTTAATTGTCTTTATAAAGAAAAATTAAGAGAACCTTTGATTTCTTAGGATATATATACATTTTCCTTTTCATTTATTTCTTTATTTTTAATTTCAGATTAATATGAGGGTACGAATGAGTAGATTTCACTGTTTGCATTTGTTAGGTTAAGTCGCTGTTGCAGTTGTGCCCTACACCCGGGAGGGGTGCTGTACACCCTGACGTTACGCCCACTAGGTAGGAGATGCACCCCAACCCCACTAGGTAGGAGACGCACCCCAACCCCACTAGGTAGGAGACGCACCCCAACCCCACTAGGTAGGAGACGCACCCCAACCCCACTAGGTAGGAGACGCACCCCAACCCCACAAGGTAGGAGACGCACCCCAAC
>CAUYPK010049815.1:0-68913 GCA_963574355.1 Loris lydekkerianus | reverse complement strand
GAGGATATTAACAAATGGAAGAACATACCATGCTCATGGCTGGGAAGAATCAACATTATTAAAATGTCTATACTTCCCAAAGCAATCTACCTATTCAATGCCATCCCTATTAAGTTACCAACATCGTACTTTCAGGATCTTGAAAAAATGATTCTGCATTTTGTATGGAACCAGAAAAAACCCTATATAGCTAAGCAGTTCTTAGTAATAAAAACAAAGCTGGGGCCATCACCATACCAGACTTTAGGCTGTACTATAAGGCCATAGTGGTCAAGACAGCATGGTACTGGCACAAAAATAGAGACACAGACATTTGGAATCGAATAGAAAACCAGGAAATGAAACTAACATCTTACAACCACCTAATCTTCGATAAACCAAACAAGAACATACCCTGGGGGAAAGACTCCCTATTCAAAAAACGGTGCTGCGAGAACTGGATATTCACATGTAAAAGACTGAAACTGGACCCACACCTTTCTTCACTCACAAAAATTGATTCAAGGACTTAAATTTAAGGCATGAAACAATAAAAATCCTCAAAGAAAGCATAGGAAAAATACTAGAAGATATCGGCCTGGGGAAAGACTTCATGAAGAAGACTGCCATGGCAATTGCAACAACAAAAATAAACAAATGGGACTTAATTAAACTGAAAAGCTTCTGTACAGCTAAGGAGACAACAAAGCAAATCAACAACCTACACAATGGGAAAGGATATTTACATATTTTGAATCTTGATAACTAGAATCTATAGAGAACTCAAATTAATCCACATTAAAAAAGCCAACAATCCCATATATCAATCCCATGAATAGAAACTTCTCTAAAGAAGACAGACGAATGGCTAACAAACATATGAAAAAATGTTCATCATCCCTATATATTAGAGAAATGCAAATCAAAACCACCCTGAGATACCATCTAACCCCAGCAAGAATGACACACATCACAAAATCTCAAAACTGCAGATGCCGGTGTGGATGTGGAGAGAAGAGAACACTTTTACACTGCTGGTGGGACTGCAAACTAGCACAACCCTTTTGGAAGGAAGTATGGAGAACTCTTAAGGAACTCAGGCTAGTCCTCTCATTTGATCCTGCAATCCCATTACTGGGCATCTACCTAGAAGGAAAAAAATCCTTTTATCATAAGGACACTTGCACTAGAAATAGAAAAGTAACGTAAATCAGTAACCTCTCTAGTAATCTCAATCAGAAGTGATAAAGGAGAATTCAATGTACAATTGCCAAAATGTGGAAATAGCCTAAATACCCACCAACCCAGGAATGGATTAACAAGCTGTGGTATGTGTACACTATGGAATACTATTCAGCCATTAAAAAAAAAATGGAGACTTTATATCTTTTGTATTAACCTGGATGGAAGTGGAAGACATTATTCTTAGTAAAGCATCACAAGAATGGAGAAGCATGAATCCTATGTACTCAATTTTGATATGAGGACAATTAATGACAATGACACAGTGGGGGGAAGGTGAGCAGAGGGGGAGAGAAGGAGGGAGGGGTGGGGAAAGGAAAAGCAGAGAGAGGGAAGGAGCGGCGAGGGGGGTGGAGCCTTGGTGTGTGCCACACCTTTTGGGGACAAGACGCCATTGTAAGAGGGTCTTTACCTAACAAATGCAATCAGTGAACCTGGTTTCTTGTACCCTCAATGAATCCCCAACAATAAATTAAAAAAAAAAAAAAAGATGCCCCCTTAGGTTGGAGACGCCTAAGTGGTGAGCAGCCTCTGAGAAGACAGAGCCAAAGGTACCTTGGCCAGACAACATCTGTGAGCTGGTTTTACGGAAGGGCCAAAGGCTCTGGGAGCTGACTGTTCCATGGCCTACTGTGCGGTTCTAACCCTGAAATGACTGATCCAGGGCTCAGTGTCACTGTCAGTCAGGTCATGAACCTTGTGGCCGCAAGGTGTGGCCTGAGCATCCCTGAACACGGGGAAGCGGGAGTTTCCAGGGGAACTGGCAGAAGAAACAGCCCTTTCTGACCTGGCTTCAGAAGGCACGAGCATCACCTCCACTGTCTCCAGTTGGTTCCTGGAGGCCAGTGGAAGGCAGGGTGTTGGTCCCACCTCCGGACAGACTGAGGCAGAGCACTACTGAGCAGCAGGTGGCAGGGTGCCCACCATCCCTAGCTCGCCCTCAGCTGGAAGCCCATCCTGCCACTGCATCTGTTCTCTTTCTGGAGGTTTTTCGGGTCTTCTCTGTGTCACCAGGGTTTGAAAATTCCCCAGGGAGGTATTTGGGGTGAGTCTATTGTCATCCTCTGGATAGGCCTGGTGGATCATTTTAGGATGGAAACCTGGTCCTCCAAGTCTGGGACACTGGCTGGCTCTTTATAATTTCCTCTCTCAGCTTTCTCCTCTGTGTCTTTTGGGCTCCAACTGCTTGGTCCGAAGTTGGTTCTCTCTACTGTCTTCCCGCAGCCCCTTGTAACTTTCTTCCTCCAGTTCAATAGTCTGTACACATCGAAGTCCATGCAGAGAACACCCAGGTGCCCAGGTCTTTCAGTGAGAACAGGTGCATGAAGAAAGGGGTATGCAGGTGCCCCAGGGTGGGGAGGCCTTTATGTTGGGAGCTAATAAGGGCCATTGTTGGGAGCAAGACACTTTCTTAAAAGATTAGTAGGGTGAATTTTATGGTGTGTAAGTGACAACACTGTTTTAAAATATCTGTATTAGCCAGGTGCGGTGGCTCACACCTGTAATCCTAGCACTAGCAGTTTGGGAGGCTGAGGCAGGCAGATCGCCTGAGCTCACAGGTTTGAGACCAGCCTCAGCCAGAGCAAGACCTCGCCTCTAAAAATAGCTGGGCATTGTGGCAGGCGCCTGTAGTCCCAGCTACTTGGGAGGCTGAGGCAAGAGAAACGCTTAAGCCCAAGAGTTAGAGGTTGCTGTGAGCTATGACACCACAGCACTCAACCCTAGGGTAACATAGTGAGACTGTCTCAAAACTAATAATAATAATCTGGGCTTGGTGACCATTGCTTAGTGGTTAGGGCGCTGGCCACATAGACTGGGGCTGGCAGGTTCGAACCCAGCTGGGGCCAGCTAAACAACAATAACAACTACAACAACAACAAAAAGAAAATAGCTGGGCATTGTGGCATGCACCTATAGTCCCAGCTACTTGGGAGGCTGAGGCAAGAGAATCACTTAAGCCCAAAAGTTTGAAGTTGCTGTGAGCTGTGACACCAAGGCACACTACTGAGGGCGACATAGTGAGACTCAGTCTCAAATATATATATATATATATGTGTGTGTGTGTGTGTGTGTGTGTATCTTGGAGATTTGGGGTTCAGCATAAAGGCAAACTGAAGGGGGAAATCCAAGAGGCAGGTAGAGGACTGGAGGTTTCCATGTGAGCAGGCCCAGGGCCTTGGGACGGGCAAGGTCAGGGTGCTGAGGGACAGGGACAGCATGACTATTCAGTCCACATAGTCCACTGACAACTATGTCCAGTTCCTGCAGCTTCTCTTTCACACCCAGTTTCCACCAGTCCGCTCCTATTAGCCTGGGGGCTGCCCTGTCCCACTCTGTTAACAAGGGGGCCTACCTGGCTTTGGCCAAAGGGGAGCCCAAGAGGGGAAGGGAGGAAGGGAGGAAGGGAGGAAGGGAGGAAAGTGAGATCAGGGCTTTGTCCTCCGTGAAGGCCACACCCTGGGGCTGAGTGGGCACTGCCTAGCTCCCAGGGCTTCCCCACAATCTGCCCACCTATTTCCCAAGCCCTCCTTGAATTGTTCCAGCTCAAAGGTACCTGGTCAGCCAGTGTCCAGGTCCTGTGCTAAGACATCCAAGCAGCCCTAGAAAATGGGGGATGGCAGCAGTGCTAGGATGGCAACAGGCTAGAAGGACAAATTCTTCTATTAGAGAAGGTAGAAAAGCATGCTTTCAGTGCATTTTCATTAAAAGGATGCAAAATAAAACATTTTGTAGATGTCAGATATGGGATCTGAGAAAATGAAGGTACTGGATGGGGGCTCAGGGCAGCTGCCCTCTTCCTTGGACATCCAGTCCAAGGCTTCCCAGGGATGCTCACAGCTACCCTGAAAGGAATGAACCTCTTTCAAGTCTTTGCTTGACCAAGGAGCCCTAGAGCTATGTCTGGAGCTCAGGTTCTTGTCTGAGATGTAAAGGAGCCACTGACTGAGGCCAGAGCAACGCACCATCCCAGTGCACTATGCCACCTACTCTGGCTTGGCCAGCCCCAAGACTGGCCACAGAAAGTTGGTAAATGATCTCATAGGTGTCAAGAAAGTATATATTCAAGGAAATGATCAAGGGTGGCAAGGGAATGATCTCTAAAATACTACATGCAATTTTTCTCCACTAATCCTTCAAGGAACTGCCATAAAATGCTTAATGTTTAACATTAGCCTTACTACTACAGGCTCTTCTTGAGTCTCCTCTAAGGCTAAGCAAATACACATTCCATCTGCTGTGTCCTGGCCGCTGACCTCTCTGCTCGTACGTAACCAGAAGGAGCACCCTGGGCTGTGCTTGTGAAGTGGTTTTGGTTGTAGAATAATAGTCTCTGCGGAAGGCCTGAGGTCTGGCAGCACCAAAACCAAAACCATCCTGGAAACCAAGGTTGTGTTACTTGGTAAAGCCCTATGCGGGGTAAATGCACCCCAGTTTGGGCATTTTCCTTGGAAACATTATCAGTTTGCCCAGGGTCGTAGTAAAGGAGCTGAAATCCTGGCAAATGGCAATCTAGGAATCACCGGGTTTGAAACTCCAAAACTGCTCACATCCTTGCTGCCTTGCCATGGCTCAGGCTCTAACAGAACTCCCTCTGCTGCTGAATTCTGCTGAAGGTGCCTGACCTGCGACACAGAAACAGCACACAAATGAGGGAGAAAACAACCTGTCCCCTCAGCCCAGTTAATGGACATCACTGGCTGTCCCTAAAACATAGGTGTTTCACAAACCCTGGGTCAGACCCATCGCCCCTGGGCTTCCTCCTCCAAATGTAATTCTACAGTTATTTCCATTCTCCCCTTGTTCTCAGAATCCCACAGGGTGAGGGAGAGAGCAGCTAACTGCTGCTGCTCTGCTCAAGCACTATAAACACTGCAGTGCACACGCTGTGCTGGCTCTTACTTTGAAACTATGTGCCATCCTTTTATTAGAACAAGAAGACAGGAGAAATACTGCTCTTTTAAGAAATAGTTATAACTACTTTTTGTCAGAATATATCACTAAGGTTTTCCAGCAAACAACTAAGATAAACACTAAATTACAATAAATGAGGGAAATACAGTCTCATGTATTATTGAAATCACTCAAAGTTTATTCAAATTTTTATGCAAAAGGATTTATTAGCATCAGTGCCATTCATGAAATATTTCTCATCACTACAATATAGGAGGGAAAAATATTAATTTATCTTATATGTTGCAAAGGAATGACAACTCAGCAAGCTTTAGAAAACAGCACACAGGATGGGGTTCCAGGCTCCTGAATGCACCCAAGTACACTACACCGCAGGCCAGCAGCCTGGTTGCACCCAAGATTAGAGCACAGATCTGCACAGCCTGTGGCACAGTCCAGTGATGATGCAGAAAGAAAAGGGAATGTGCTTGAGTTTGAAAATGGTCATTGTAAGACGCCTTCAGTGGGGTGGTTTCTTGCCTGGACCCAAGTCCTACACATTAGGCAGCATCAGTGCCCCAGGGCAGCAGTGCTCAGCACACTGGCCACTTTCCAGCACACCAGATGCCCTGCCCACGCACCATGAGCTCTCTCATGCTTTCTGTACCTTGCAGCAGCCACGTGGCTCAGTGCCACTCACCTTCACAGGTCTCTCTGTCTGGCCATACCTCTAGTGCTGTTCCATCTAGCTCTGAAGTCTAACAAAGTGTACAACTTTAGAAATACAAAACCTTTCCTCTGAGATGTTACCTGCTTTATAGGGCTTGGAAATAAGCGACTAAGTTGGTCTTAAGCCCCTCTAGCCATGTAAAAAACACGGAAGAGTTCAGGGTGAGGACCCTGCAGGGACAGCAAGGCCACTGCACCCTGGAGGACCTGGTGCACCTGGTCTCAGGCCCTAGCACACTCCAGAGAGGCCCCAACCCCTCGTGCCCCCCACCCCGGAAGGAAGGTAGCCTCACTTGACAAGATTCCTCATGATGCTCAGGGAGGACCCTCTATACCCTGATCCAAAATGATTCCAGTGGTTCAGGTAGTGAAAGAGCTTATACAGCTGAAGGCGTTTCTCGAATCCGGGTGCCTTGGGGACTTTGCTGTGGTAGGCGTTATAAAAGGCACTGCTGAAGCCCCCGAACATGCCGGCTATTGCCAGTTCATACTCCGAGTGGCCATAGAACGAAGCTGGATCAAAAATGACAGGCCCAGAGGAGTCCTCGGCTACATTTCCTCCCCAAAGGTCTCCATGGAGTAAGGCGGGGACAATCTGCAGACCCTGGAACAGGTCAGGGATCTTCAGCTGCAGGGGGCGGAAATGGACCTTAGCAAAGTGACCAGGCGTGACAACAGTGCAGTCTCTGCAAGTCCTGCTCCAGCTGCCTGCACTCTGACACACAGGGCATGAGAGTGGGACACTATAACCCGTTTAGAACCAGACTCTGAGGTGGCCCAGCCCAGGTGCTTCCCCCACACCAGGGCCGAGTGGGACATGTTGTAGGCACTGGGTAGATGGGCCCAGCTCACCTGCAGAGCAGACCAAAGCTCCAGGGCCTCCCTGTCCCCTGACTCCTTCTCCACCATGTTCATCTGGGGCTGAATGCGCTGCTGGGCATAGAAGGCAACCCAGTCCGTCTGCCAGTCGTTCACCTGCACAGGGGACACCAAAGGGGAGACAGGGTTGCCTGGAGACTCCAGAACCAAAGGAGGCTCAAAGACCCACAGGGTCTCAGAGCATAAAGGGCTGCAGGGACAGAGTGGGATGGGGCAGTGGTCACGGGAGGCTGAAGAGGCTGAGGGACATCCAGGCAGCACAGAGCCTAAGACCCTAATACCCTAAGACCCAGATACCATCCCTAAAGAACTGGAGGCAGGGGCGCTCCAGAATGCCTCTGTGGAATGCAGAATTAGAGACAAATTTCTTATAATTTGCATTCACACAATTCACAGAGGCAAGGGCTAGCTGACCTTCCTGACCTCACATGCACTGCTGACTAAGAGCAACCCCTCTCCAGAGTGATGATGTAGGATGTCATGTGGAGCCCTGTTCAAAAGGGCCCTGGAAGGGGATGTCCCAAGAACAGGTGTGGACTACCCAGACAAACACACAAGAGCAGAGCAAGAAGTGATGTCAGGACCCACAGTGTCACAGGCACATGCACACACCATGGGGACAGGCAGGAGAAGGGTGCAGCAGGCAGGACCAGAGAGGGCCACTCATGGCCCCAGGAAGGTCTCTAGACAACTTCCCACAACACTTTAAAATCTGAGTTGTATAAGCTGCCACCATGCCTACCAGAACACCCTGAGGGTTTCTCAGATTTACCACTGTCCCCTCCTGAGGACCCCAGCTGATCTTCCTCTGGGCACAGAACTGCCACCCCATCTAATCCACGTCTGCCAGGCAACAAGCAGAATCCCCAGACTGAAATTCCCAGTGGAGCTGACCACAAAATCATTACACTGAAAGTTACAGCCCCTTGTCATTGTGCTGTCTTTGAGAGTTTAGCATGTTTTAAAAAAAACTACTGGGGAGGCGCCTGTGGCTCAAAGGAGTACGGTGCCAGTCCCATATGCCAGAGGTGGCGGGGTCATACCTCAGCCCTGGCCAAAAACTGCAACAAAAAAAAACTTCTGAAAATGTTCTAATTTTGCCTACCTTGAGGCCAGCATTCCATTTGCTAGTCCTTCTGTTTCTCCATGCTTCCCTAGCACAGGGGAGGGTAAAGCTCACACCCCAAAGAGAAAGGGGTACAATGACTTAATAAATCTCACAGCAAAGGAAGAGGGTGTTTTCCCCCCACTGTCTAGACAGCTGACCTGAGAGCGAAGTGGAAGCAGATGTTGTGCCACTCACCTGGGGCAGGTATCCACAGCACGTCACCACGTCAAACCCAAACTGGTCCACAAAGGGCCGGTCTGCCTGTGCACCTCCTTTCCCTTGTAAGCAGAAGGGAAACAAGAAAGACAACTAGTGGCTCGGCACCTGTAGCACAGAGGTTACGGCGCCAGCCACATACACCAAGGGTGGTGGGTTCAAACCCAGCCTGGGACAGCTTAACAACTACAACAAAAAAATAGCCAGGCATTGTGGCGGGTGCCTGTAGTCTCAGCTATTGGGAGGCTGAGGCAAGAGAAACACTGTGAGCTGTGGTGCCATTGCACTCTACACAGGATGACATAGTGAGACTGTCTCGAAAAAAAAAGAAAGACAACTAGTTAGTCCCCCTGCAAAGACATCACAGGCACCCTGACCTGACCTCAGCATGCCTCACCATACTGCTTCCTCACAGAAGTAAGCAGGGCCTTGACCTCCAAGGACCCTCAGAATCCCTAGAGCAGAGCGTCTTCCAACAGACACTATCCTTGTTAGTGTGGTAGTGAGTAAAACAAAAGAGAAGACAGCCAGGTCTTGGCTCATGTCTGTAATCCTAACACTCTGGGAGGCAAAGGCGGGGGGATTGCCTGAGCTCACAGGTTCGAGACCAACGTGAGCCACAGCGAGACCCCATCTCTAAAAATAGCTGAGCGCCTATAGTCCCAGCTTGGGAAGCTGAGGCAAGAGAATTGCTTGAGCCCAAAAGTTTGAGGTTCCTATGAGCTGTGACAACATAGCACTGTACCCAGGGTGACAAAGCGAGGTTCTGTCTCAAAAAAAAAAAAGAAAGAAAGGAAAAAGAGGCCAGACACAGTGGCTCATGCCTGTAATCCTAGCACTCTGGGAGGCTGAAGCAGGTGGATTGCTTGAGCTCATGAGTTCAAGACCAGCTTGAGCAAAAAACAAAACTCCTATGGAACTAGAACATAGTCTTCTTAGCAAAGTATCTCAAAAATGGAAGAAAAAGTATCCAATGTACTCAGCCCTACTATGAAACCAAGTTATAGCTTTCATATGAACCCTATAACCCAATTATAGCCCAAGAAAATGGGGAAAGGGAATAGGGAGGGGAGGGGATGGGTGGAGGGAGGGTGATTGGTAGGACTACACCTACGGTGCATATTACAAGGGTACATGTGAAATTTACTAAATGTAGAATACAAATGTCTTAACACAATAACTAAGAAACTGCCGTGAAGGCTATGTTAACCTTTTTGATGAAAATATTTCAAATTGTATATAAAACCAGCACATTGTACCCAACAATTCCATTAATGTACACAGCTGTGATTTTATAAAAAATAAAAAAAATTTTTAAAAACCCCATCTACTAAAAATAGAAAAACTGAGGCAAAAAAATTGCAAGAGTTGGAGGTTGCTATGAGCTATGACACACTCTCTACCTAAGGCAACAGCTTGAGACTCTATCTCAAAAAAAAAAGAGAGAGAGAGAGAGATGACACCAACTGCCTCCCAGAAGTGGCACCACAAGGCTGAAGATAGGCAGAGGCGGACATAGTGTTAAAAAGAAAAAAAGAAAGAGAAGAAGAAGAGAGAGAGAGACAGAGACAGGGGGAAGGAAGAAAGGAAGGGAGGGAGGGAGGGAAGATATTCTATAGAGAGGGAAAAAAATCCAGCCCATAACCCATCGGAAAGGATGGTTTTCAATGGAAAATGGAGTGCCATTTGTGACAGATAAACCTCTGTGCTGGGAAATGATCTCCATCCTTTACAGTGGCCCCCAACTCAAAAAATTCCAATGAAATGACCTCCCTGAGCTGGGAGGGGCAGCCCAAAGGGACCTGCCTGCCCAGTGTGGCAGATTCTCTATTACCTGCGGTCTGACCATCATGAGTTGGCCTCCAGTTACCCTGTGGCCCACATGGAGCTTAACAGGTGTCACAGGATTAGAATTCTGGAATATTCCCTCAATACTAACACCATACTAAGAATGATCGGAGACATCATTTTAGCCTCAGGTATGATTATTCTTAGAAGAAAAGACACTGTGTTTAAAGGTTTCCCTTTTTATGTTGTAAACTGAAATAAAACATTTTATTCTAGCCAACTGAATACACCCCCTCTTGGCCAAGGGGCCCCCCCACTCCAACAAAAACAAAAAAACCCCTGAAAGCTGAGTTGCCACCATGAGGAGAAGGGCGGTCAGACACGCCCATTTATGCTCTGTGGTTGGAGTTATTTTTTGCCACAAAAAGATAAAAAGTCACTAACAAGCCTGAGGACACAGAAGGCAAAGGTTAAACCACACCTGCAGGTCATCAATTTACTTAAGCGCTCACTTGAGTCTATGTCTGGTGGCTTGTATCTGATTAACAGACTTCCTTATCTTAACTTAAAATATCCCAATTTTTTTAAAAAACTTCATTTCTTTAACCAATTACAAATCAAAGAGTCTTTAAACCCACCTGTAACCTATAAGCCCCAGTTTGGCGATGTCCTGCCTTTTCGGGCCAAAGCAATCCACACCTTGGATATATTGATTTATGACTTTATGTGTTAATTCTTACCTTCTAGAAATGTACAAAACCAAAGTGTAACTACCAGGGCAAGACTACTTGCTCAAGGCTTCTTGGGCGTGGCTCCCTGGACCAAACTCACACATACTCAGTTCAAAATAAACCTCTTTAAATTATTTTACAGAGCTCAGGTTCCTTTCCATTGACAAGATGGTGCACACCATGGGGTTCTAAGAAGACCAGGACTCCCCAGAGGGAGATCAAACGTGGCACCAGGTCCTGGCATGGCCTCAATGCGCCGTTTGACTCCCAGCTTCTCCTGGGTAAAACTACTAAGTCCTTCTGAGGCATGAATCTCCCAGTGCTGGTCGATGGTCCTGGATTATTCTGAGCTCCTGGTTCTTTTCCAGGGAAGTTGTTTGGGATTCTAATTTTGACTTGGACGTGCATTTATAGGGTCTTCTCCCCAACTATAGCACAAGACTATGGGGAAAGGGCCAAGGAAGGGGAAGGGAGGGGGGAGGTTTCGGTGGAGGGAGGGCCACATCTATGGTGCATCTTAGAATGGGTACAGGCGATTGCACTAATGTACACAGTTATGATTTAACAATAAAATAAATAAATAAATAAATGGTCTTCTCCATTGCCTCTTCCTCTCCAAATTAATGTCAGCTTTTCCACACATTTGCAAAAGAGGAAACTGAACGTCCTGCTGAGTCCCTCAGCTCTCCTCCCAGCTGAAGCGTCTGCTCATGACTGGCATCTGAGTCTGAATGTCTGGGGTGACTCCTCACAACACAGAGTGGCCCTAGAGGAAAACCCCCAACAAAATGAATAGAAGGAATTGAAAAAGATTAGATGACCAAAATCAATCAAAGTAAGAAAGAAGAAGGCTGCTAGAGGAGACACAGGCAAGAGCTGGTGAGACTTCGAGCCCATCAGAGATGAGAACCCCAAGGAGAGAAACTGAGGCACGAGGGACTAAGCCCAGCGGGGGACACCCAGGAGCCCACCATGGCCCGCGCTCTGATCACTACACCAAACCCCAGACTGCAGTGCAGTTCCTTTTTTTAAAGAAAAATCAGAAACAAATCCTCTCAAAATGAGGGAAGACTCTCCCTCCCCACCCCAGGTGGTTTAAGGTGCCTCTGCATGCATATGTTTGTGAGTGGGAAGGTTCAAAGGCTCACCAGGTTTTCTAGGACTCCAGGCAGTCATGGCCAATTCTTATGCAGAGGTTTTTTTTTGGAGACAGAGTCTCAAGCTGTCACCCTTGGTAGGGTGCCATAGAGTCACAGCTCACAGCAAAATCAAACTCTTGGTCTTAAGTGATTCTCTTGCCTCAGCCTTCCATGTAGCTGGGACACAGGCACCTGCCACAACGCCCAGCTATTTTTTTTTTTGTTATAGTTGTCATTGTTTTAGCAGGCCAGGGCCAGGTTCAAACCTACCTGCCTTGGTGTATGTGGTCGACACCCTCCTACCCACTGAGCTGTGGGAGCTGCCTTTTTCTTTTTTTTGCAGTTTTTGGCCAGGGCTGGGTTTGAACCCACCACCTCCAGTATATGGGGCGAGCGCCCTACTCCTTTGAACCACAGGCGGCACCTTTTTTTTTTTTTTTTTTTTTTTGAGACAAGAGTCTCACTTTGTCACCCTGGGTAGAGTGCTTTAATGTCACAGCTCACAGCAACCTCAAACCCTTGGGCTCAAGCAATTCTCTTGTTTCAGTTTCCTGAGTAGCTGGGACTACAGACACCTGCCACAATGTCTGGCTATTTTTTTAGAGACGATGTCTCACTCTGGCTCAGGCTGGTCTTGAACCAGTGAGCTCAGGCAATCCACTTGCCTAGGCCTTCCAGAGTGCTAGGATTACAGGGTGGTTTCTTTCATATGTTAAAACCATACGGGAAACATTGTCAAATATAAAATAGTGTTTACCTTTCTTTAAGTTATACTTGTAAAAATATATTATGAATATCTGTTCCAAATTGTATAAGATTTCTTAAATTCTAATACATCTTATTATACGTTAGCAATAATAATTATAGTTATTATGCTAAATTGTCATATATCACAAAAATAACCAAATCTCATTTGCATCCTAAACCATGGCTTTCGAAGGCTTTTATTATCCACTAACAATTATTATTTTACTTTGATTCTTCTCAAACAACAGTTTATAATCAGCTAAGATTTGCTTCTTTAGAAAAAAGTCATAGGCAAAAAAAAAAAAAGGAAAGAAAGAAAAAAGTCATAGGCTGGGCATGGTGGCTCACACCTATACTCTCAGCACTCTGGGAGGCAGAGCTGGGTGGATTGCCTGAGGTCACAGGTCTGAGACCAGCCTGAGCCAGAGAGAGACCCCATCTCTAAAAATAACAGGGCATTGTGGTGGGCACCTGTAGTCCCAGCTACTCCAGAGGCTGAGGCAAGAAGATCTTTTGAACCCAAGAGTTCGAGGTTGCTATGAGCTATGTTGCCACAGCACTCTACCCAGGGTGACAGAATGAGATTGTCTCAAAAAAAAAAAAAGAAAGAAAGAAAGAATAAAGTCATAAACAGGACTAAAATATTTTTGATGACTTACTTAAAAAATTACTGACTCTTTTTGCTTTTTTTTCCAGAGTCAAGACAAATATCAAATAGCCCAGTTTACCTTGAGGATTTAAAAATTATTCAATCCTGGCTTGGCACCCATAGCACAGTAGTTACGGCACCAGCCACATACACGGAGGGTGGTGGGTTCAAGCCCAGCCTAGGCCAGTACAATGACAATGATAACCACAACAAAATATAGCTAGGCACTGTGGCAGACACCTGTAGTCCCAGCTACTTGGGAGGCTGAGGCAAGAAAATCATTTAAGCCCAAGAGTTTGAGGTTGCTGTGAGCTGTGATGCCACGACACTCTACCAAGGGCAACATGGTGAGACTTTATCTCAAAATAAATAATAAATAAATAAATTATTATTATTATTCAATCCTGCAGGCCCTATCTGCAAAAACTACAAACCATTTGCTGCAAAACTACAAACATCCTCCATATAGGCCCAGGGCCTACTAAGAAAGAGAAGGCATGTAGGATTTGAAGGGCCCATTTCTAGGGACGGGATTAATTCAGGCCCTGCAAATCACTCTAAGTCTCAGCATATGTTCAGGAGCTTGTCTTTAACTGACTTACCTTAAAATATTCCAAGCCCTAATTTTAGGCAAAAATGTTAATTCTTAACCAATTACAAATCAATAAATGTTTAAACCTACCTATAACCTATAAACCTCTGCTCAGAGGTGTCTACATTTTCAGGACAAATACACACCTTCCATGTATTCACTTATTACTTTATAGATAATCCCTGTCTCCCTAAAATTTATGAAATAGAACTATAACCCAACAGACCGCTTTCAAATATTTTACAGAATTTGGGATCCTTTCCATTGACAATAGAAAGGAGTAAAAACTTTGATGAGATTTTCTTCTGGGGCGTGAGATGCAAAAAGCAAACAATGCTACAGGGTTGTGAGTCGGCGAGTGTCTTATGTCCTGCACACACATTTACGGCCCATCACCCTGACCCCTTTCAAAAAGTGCCCTGCCCTGCAGACCTGAAGGGACACAGCACGGGTCTGACTGTACAGGGGCTACAGCACAGCCCACCTCTGAGCCCACCCTGGCTGAAGAGACCCTCTAGCAGGGCTCCCACAGCCCCACAGCCCCCACAGCACCATACCCACTGTGCCAGCCTCCTTCAGGAGCTTCTCTCCAAGGCTCTTGTTGTCGAGGTGTAAATCTGCCAGCTGGGCTCCAAGCTTTGCAGCATAACTGTGAAACCAAAACCAAAAGTCAGCAACTAAACAAAGGGCGCACAAACACCAGACATAGTCCTCTGCCAGCACTTCCCCTACAGAGGCCCCCTTCTCTCCTGCCTCTGGCCTGCAGAGAGCAGATGCTGCTGATTCTGCAGGCTCCCAATGTATGTGGTCATGGGTTCTTTATACCACCCTCTTCAAAATTATGCCCTCAAGCTTTACTTATAAAAGAAACCGAAGAAACAAAGCTGATGAGTGGGGACAGTATCAAGAAATACCTGCTCAGGCCTCGCATGTCCAAATGCTCCATCACCAACAAACTCCCACCTCCTGGTGCGTCTAGAACCTTGATGGGCCTGGGCACTTTCACCGTGCCTGTTTGTAGGATGGCAGTTAAACTCGCCATCTCACCTTCAAACATTCGTCTTGCCTGTCAGAAAAACAACAGGAGGAGGAGGTGGAGGGAGAGTGAGGGTGCATGGATGAAGGTTCTGCACTTTTTTCAAGTGTTACAATTTCACACCCAGGCTCTTCTGACTGAGGACTCCATGCACAAGGACAGTTTATTCAAAGGTGCTTATCAGGGTGGCACCTGTGGCTCAAAGGGGTAGGGCGCCGGCCCCATATGCCGGAGGTGGTGGGTTAAGACCCAGCCCCGGCCAAAAACTGCAAAAAAAAAAAGGTGCTTATCAGCAGAGTAGGCTGTAAGCTCCATAGTTGCAAAGGGATAAGAGTGTGTGTGCTTTCTAGGACTGGAATGTGATTGTAAACTATGGTTGAATCCACAGGCTCTCCAGAGAGAATAAAGTATGTGGCTACTATTATCCCACTAAGCACCCAGCAGAGTTGGACTGTGCCTATCTCCAGACAAAACCCTAACCATGATCCTGTTCTACAGACAGAACACACGCTCACCTGGCCCTCAGATGTAAGTGGCCCTCTAACTGCATGTGCCAGGAACCTGGAGTTACTTTTCACCTAAATGGACCACCAAGTCCTAGGCTACTTCTAGCCGGCACTGGAAACCATCTCATCTTCACCACCATCTCCATCCTAGTCTCCAGGACTACAGTGACTGTCCTCCACTGGGTCTCCCTGCTCACTGCAGTGATGCCTTTAGAAAGCAAATTCAACCTTCCCCCTTCTTGCCCACTTTGTCACCTCATCTGGGGCCACTGCCCAGGTTCCACCCCTGCACACACTCACTCTCCTTCACTCCTGCCTCCCAGTCTTCTTTCAGTTCTGGGTGACAGGCTGGGTGTCAGGCCGGGTGACAGGCTGCCTCCTCCAGCCTCGAGGCTACCACATGCCATGGCACCTCTGCTGGGACGCTATTCCACCTTTTGCCAAGTCATTTCCTTCCTATCCTTCAGATTTCAAATAACTATCAGTTTCAATGTCTCCAAGAAGTCTTCCCTAACTTCCCACACTAGGTTATTCTTCACTTTTAAAATATCTTGTTTTTCAGGCAGCGTCCATAGTTCAGTGGGTAGGGCACCGGCCACAGACACCAAGGCTGGAGGGTTTGAACCCAGCCCGGGCCAGCTAAGACAGCAACAACAACTGCAACAACAACAACAACAATAACAATAACAACAAAAATAGCTGGGCACTGTGGCAGGCACCTGCGGTCCCAGCTACTGGGGAGGCTGAGGCAAGAGAATCACTTAAGCCCAGGAGTTTGAGATTGCTGTGAGCTATAACACCACAGTACTCTATCCTGGGTGACAGCTTGAGATTCTGTCTCAAAAAAAAAAAAAAAAAAAAATCTTGTTCTTATGTTCTTTACAGAAATGTCACTGAAGTACATGCAGAAAAGTGCACAGCACGCAAGTGTCCCACCCGATGAATTCTCATAGCATAACCACAGCCCACAGGGAAAGCAGATACTACAACAACCCCAAAACACTCTTTCTCCCCAAAGTTCGCTGTCCCCCAACCCCCACCGGCAGCCTCTATCTGACATTTGCTTGCTTTGTCATTACTCCAGAGTCACACAGCATCTGGGGTCTAGCCTAGCCTCTCCACTCCACACTGCATCTATTATCCTGGTGCATAACCAGGCAGAGCTCGTCCACGCGGCCATGAGCAAGAAGTGCAAAACACATTTGCCCATTCTCCTGCTGAATGACAACTGGGCTTCCAGTTTGGGGCTATTAGGACAGTGCCACATGGACATTCTTCCACTTATTTTCACAGTTACTAACTGTGACCTTGGGCAAGTTACTTAAGCTCCCTGTGCCTCAGTTTCCTCATCTGTAAAGCTGAGTTAATAGTGACACCAATTTCATAGGCTTGCTGTCATGATCAACTCAGCAGCTAACACAGAGTTTACTTTAAACACTTTATAAATAGTATTACTATAAGGTCAGGCATGGTGGCGCATGCCTGTAATCCTGGTACCGTGGGCAGCCAAGGCAGGTGGATTGCTTGAGCTCAGGAGTTCAAGACCAGCCTGAGCAAGAGTGAGATCCTGTCTCTAAAAACAGTCAGGTGTTGTGGCAGGTACCTGCAGTCCCAGCTACTTGGGAAGCTGAGGCAACAAAATCACTTAAGCCCAAGAATCTGAGGTTGCTGTGAGCTATGGCACCACAGCACTCTACTAAGGGTGACAAAGTGCACCATAACTGTGAAACCAAGTCAGCAACTAAACAAAGGGCACATAAACACCCGACATACATCCTCTGCCAGCATTTCCCCTGCAGAGGCTCCCCTCTCTCCTGCCTCTGGCCTTCAGGGAGCTTGTGCTGCTGATTCTGCAGAAGCTCAAATATGTGTGGCCATGGGTCTTTATACCACCCTTTCAAAAAAAAAAAAAAAAAAAAGTATTATTATCACTGCTGTTCTTATGAAGTGGGTCCTAACCAGCATTTTCAAAGCATTTGTCTTTAGAAAATAAAAGGAAAACAACAGGGCATACTTTCCCTAGAGTGCTGGTTGTAGAGAGTGAAGGGAAAGGTAGTATCAAAAACAATACAGGGAAGAGGTGAAGGGGACTGGGAAAGAGCTGGAGAACCAAGGCTTCTGCACAGAAGTATCTACTTGTACGTGGCCCTAAGTTTTAAACCGAAGTGAAGAATGCAAGATAAAAGCAAGCATTTGTTGGAGTGTAGTGGTACAGAAGATCTAGAGAAAACTGATTACACATGTACCCACACAGCAGATAAGAATAATCAGAGGAAAAACAACTCAGACCAGCTCAACTCCTGCAGAAGTAAGAAACAGAAGAGCAACCAGGTAGTCCTCTGTAAAAGTCTAGAATAGCAGTTCTCAACCGGTGGGTCGCTACCCACAGGAACTGTATTAAAGAGTTGCAGCATTAGAAAGGTTGAGAACCACTGGTCTAGAAGAACACAGCCTGACCTCCTAGAACAGTGGTTCTGAACCTTTCTAATGCCGTGGGCCTTTAATACAGTTCCTGTGGGTCATGACCCACATGTTGAGAACCGCTATCCTAGAAGGTAGAGCATAACAGTCTTGTTTCCCACCCAATTGGCTAAAATTGGCCAGTGGCCGAACTCACACGGTACATTGCAAAGAAAGCTACAGAATAGTGTCTTGGAATTATTTACCAAGGGATTAGAAGGAACTCACATGAGGAAAATTAGCCAAAAGAAAAAGGACTTTGATGATGAAATAAGTAACAAGAACCTCAAGAAACAGCGGTGGAATAACAATGTTTACAAAGCATCATCCAGTGGCTCCATTTTAGCCAAAGGAAAACATTTGCTTTCTCCGAGAACACCAATACTGAATTATTACAAATGCCAATGGAGGTGGAAACAGAGATGTGAAAAGGTTAGATACCACTTCAAAGGGGGGGGGGGGAAGATAGCCCAAACAGAGAAGCCCTTATCCAAAATGTGAAGAGGGACACCACTGCTACAACTTACTGCTTGGGGTAAATCAGCCTAAGAGCAACTTCAAGGACAAATATTAATAGCTGACAAATTCGTACAAAACAAATGTACAAGAGGACATGCAGCTGATCTCCGTAGAACACAGGGTTGAAGGCTGATCTTGAGAGAACACCAGAGTTTCAGAGAGAGATTATCCCACATAGTGGAAGGTGGGGTTCACTTCCGAGAAGAAAATCAAAATAACTGCAAGAATGAATTCTAAGGACAGGATAAAAAGCACAGGCACGCTGTGCGACGCGCACTGCTTGGCATGAGGTGAGCACCTGCAGCGCTGTCTGAGGAGCTGCCCAATCCTGCCTGGGGCACATCACCGGCACAGCCATCCAGTGGCTTCCAGTAATGGCCCAACTGAACCTGGCAAGGAAGACATGCGAACAGCAGGGACACGACTTCAGCAGCGAGGCTCAGCCTGTATTCTACGGCCTTTGAGAACAGTTCACGTGCAAACAGAATGGAGTAGCTATGCTATTTCTGACAGTTCAGAAAGGGCTCTGATCTCTGCAGACAGGCCACGTCTATTGCATGCCCTTGTTCAAACCTCAGCCAACAAAAATAAAGGATGTTCTCAAAACAGTGGCCACAATCCCCACAGGAAAACCCTGCAGCCTCCAGCACAGGCCCTGCAGCCGGGAGGAAGCTGGTGCAGAGGATGCCGGCCGCTCCTGGGCTGCCAGGCCGCGGAGGGCACCTGGCGGACAAGCGTCCTATTGCCCGCGGGCCCCTTGACCCTGGGGATCCGAGTGGCCAAGCCTGCCAAGCTGGACCCTACACGACGGCCGGAGGGGGTTGCCATGTGCCAGCTGCACCCCGCGGGCCCCCAGGTCTGAGCCTAGGGGTTCTTGGCCCTGAGCTTGAACCAGACCAGATCTCGTCCGAATCCCCGTCCTGACAAGGAGTCCAGTCCAGACCCGAAGACCGAGCCCACAACCCAGACCAGATCCCGAGCCCAGCCCACACTCCGCCTCCAGTCCAAACCCGGAGCCCAGGCCCGGCCGCCCTGACCTCAGCCTTGGCGTTCACTTTCACGAACACTCGCCCTTTGTCCGTGTCGTAACTCTGACCCTGGCTGATACACCCGCCCCCGGAATGGCCGGTGGCCTTGACCGAGCTGCAGTCCAGCTCCCGCCTCAGCAGCGCCTCCATTTTTTCCCGCCGCGGCCCCAGACCCGCCTCCAGCTGGACAAAGATTCCGGGTTCCCGGGGCAGTGCGGGCACCAGACCGCAGAGGGAATGGGCTAGCAGCGAACAGGGGCGGGCCGGGCCGCAGAGACGAGCGTGGGAATTGGGCGAGCGGCGGAGAGGGGCGGGCCGGGCCGCAGAGACGAGCGTGGGAATTGGGCGAGCGGCGGTGAGGGGCGGGCCCGGCCGAAGAGACGAGCGTGAGGATTGGACGAGCGGCGGGTAGGGGCAGACCGCACAGAAGAGCTGGGAGGTTGGGCGGACCGCGCAAGCGTTTGCCGCGCGCGTCTCCTTCCGCTCACCTGGTACTTGGTTCCACCCGGGGCGAACCGTGATCGTAGGTGAAAGTGGAGACCGACCCGACCCGTGAATTCCCGCCCCTGCGCCGCCCTCGGCCTCGCCTCCCCGAGCACAGACTCTGCTCTGTTCCGCCCGCGCTCTGCGCCCTCGGTCCCCTCTGCGTCCTCAGTCCCCTCCGCCTTTCTCCGTGTGCGGATCAAGGACACGGGATCTATTTCTGGACTAGGCTCCTCCAGACTCGCAGCTCTGCAGCGCTGTCTCCCTGGTCGACCCTCTCAGGTAGTGGACCTGCTCACCTGCAAGCTAAAGGATTATTTTAAGGAAGTGGCTCAGCAATTATGAAGGTGCACGTCCAAAATCTGCAGGGTAGGCTGGCAGGCTGAGCCCAGAGGTCATCTGTGAGCAGACCGCCTTCTTTCTCAGGGAAAATCAGTTTTGTCTATCAAGGCTTTCCAATGACTGAATGAGGCCCACACACGTGGCGGAGGCCATCTGCTTTATTCAGAGTCCACTGACCTAAATGTTAACCTCATCCAAACACATCGTCACAGAATATCCAAGACAATTTGACCAAACGTCTGGGCACTGGCCCCACCAAGTTAACACATGAAATTAACCATCAAATTCCCCTTCGTTTCCCAGTGCTTAGCAGACTGCACAGTGCCAGTCTTGGGCACCAGGTAAGCAGGTGCTGAAACAACAAACGGATAGGGCCTAAAAGTTGAAGGTTTGAAGAATAAGAGCAGATGAAAATTCTGTTCAATGATTGTTTGGATCAACACTTATTGTGAAAACAACTGGAAATGGTGATTTAAATAGTTAAAATACAAATCTAAAAGCTTCACAGAGCTGACAAAATAGCAAGAAACATCAGCCCAAAACCAGGGTTGGGGGGATTCCCAAAGTGTTACACAAAGCCAAAAATTGATCTTGCCTGAGGACATTTGCTGAACCCCCAGAACAGAGCCCTTTATTTAGGAAATAAATGTGGGGCTGGTCCAGGGTGAACATGGAACCAGAGAACATTGCTCCATAACTCTAAGCCCCCGGAGGGTTACTCTTACAGTTAATTTTAGGTGTCAATTTGAGTGAAATAAGGAATACTTGGAAACCCGGTAAACCATGATGCAGGGTGTGTCTGGGGGATGTTTCCAGAAGAGATTAGCATGTTAGTCTGAGAGGGTTAGTGGGAAAGACTTGCCCTCAGACCATCCATCTGCTGGGGGCAGGGACAACTAAAACAGAAAAGGCAGGTGTGTTAGTGTATCTGCTGCAGCTGGGACATGCTCTTCCTCACTGTCCTGGACAGCAGCTCTGGGCCCCCCAACCTTTGAACTAGGGGATTTAGACCAGTTCCTTCCCTGCCACATACCTCCCCTGGGACTGAGTTGTGCCATTGTCTTCCCTGGTTTCTGGGACCTTCAGATTTATTTAAGCAGAGTCACGTTACCAGCGTCCCAAGGTCCCCAGCTTCATAGGAACTTCTCAGCCTTTATAATCACATGAGCCAATCCCACCAATAATTCCCCTCTCCTATGTCTATGTCTGTATCTGTTTATCACCACCTATCTTTTTGGTTCTATCCCTCTGGACAACTCTGACTAATACAGCTATACTTAGTAGAAGGGCAAAGTACAAGGCCTTGGGCTGGAGCAAAGGATGTGGTATTGGTAGAAATCATTCTCATAATCTACACTTGCATAGATTTGCAGCCCAAACTCACATTACCTGGATTATCAAAAAAAGTCCCATTTTCCAGGCCAGAGTGAAATGGTACAATCATAGCTCACTGTCCCTTTGAACTCCTGGGCTCAAGGAAATCTTCCCCACCTCAGCCTCTGGAGTAGCTAGAAATACAGGCATACACCACCACACATGGCTAATTTTTATTTATTTTTTGTTTTTGTTTTTAAGTTTTATTTTGTGGAAGTGAAGCTCTTTCTATGTTGTCCAGGCTGGTCTTAAAGCCATGGTTTCAATTAATCCTCCTGCCTCAGCCTCCCAAAGTACTGGGATAATACGTATGAGCCACTGGGCATGGCCAAAAAATTTGATTGTTAATTTTGGTTTAAAGCAAATAGGAAGGGCCAGGCGAGCTCATGCCTGTGATCCCAGCACTCTGGGAGGCCAAGGTGGGTGGATTGCCTGAGCTCACGGGTTCGAGACCAGCCTGAGTCAGAGCGAGACCCCCATCTCTAAAAATAGGCACTGTGGTGGGCACCTGTAGTCTAAGCTACTCAGGAGGCTGAGGCAAGAGAATCACTTGAGCCCAAGAGTTTGAGGTTGCTGTGAGCTATAACGCCATAGCACTCTACTGAGGGAGACAAAGTGAGACTCTGTCTCAGAAAAAAAGAAAAAGCTCAGAACCATTCATTTGCCCATAGATAGCTCTGACTCACTTCTCTGCCCACGCTCGTGGACATGCCTCGTGCTTGGATATGTGTGCACATACAGTCGCCCACTTCCCATGGCCAGAGCTTGGTGCACAATGCATGCTCAGGTTTGGTATGGGAAGCACATTTCACCTCCACTCTCCCTGCAGCTGTACAGGCTGATGACATAACACAGAACCTGGGTTTCTGTGCTGTTGCAGTTGAACCATGTGTTGAAGGCCCAAGAGGTGCAGAGCTGAGCCTCCCGAATAGCCTGATATCAACCTAAGGCACAGTCAAGTGGCTCCTACACACCAGCAGCTGGAGGCTGCACAGGCAGGGTTCTACAGCTGTCCCCAGGAGCCATCCTCACTCAAGAGATGGGGAAACTGGGCAGCACTTGTGGCTCAGTGGGTAGGGCGCCAGCCCCATATACAGAGGGTGGCAGGTTCAAACCAGGCCCTGGCCAAGCTACAACAAAAAATAGCCAGATGTTGTGATGGGCACCTGTGGTCCTAGCTCCTCGGGAGACTGAGGCAAGAGAATTGCCTAAGCCCAGGAGTTGGAGGTTGCTGTGAGCTGTGTGACGCCACAGCACTCTACCCAGGGCGATAAAGTGAGAAAAAAAAAGAGAGAGAGAGGGATGTGGAAACTGGCTCAGCGCCTGTAGCTCAGCAGCTAGGGTGCCAGCCACATACAGCAGAACCACCAGGTTCAAATCCAGCCTGGGCCTGACAAACAACAACTACTACAAC
Source organism: Loris lydekkerianus (assembly GCA_963574355.1). Classification (NCBI taxonomy): domain Eukaryota; kingdom Metazoa; phylum Chordata; class Mammalia; order Primates; family Lorisidae; genus Loris; species Loris lydekkerianus. Next base: position 46,061 of record CAUYPK010049815.1, on the reverse strand, counting down.
CAAAAAATAGTTGGATGTTGTGACAGGCGCCTGTAGTCCCAGCTACTTGGGAGGCTGATGCAAGAGAATCACTTAAGCCCAAGAGTTTGAGGTTGCTGTGAGCTGTGATTTCATGGCACTCTACCCAGAGCAACAGCTTGAGACTGTCTCAAAAAAAAAAAGTTATTCGGAAACTGAGGCTCACTGGGGGTGCTGCTGCCAAAACAACTCGGCTATGCAGCAGGCTAACAGAGGAGTCAGGATCCCACCCCAGCCAGATTCCTCATGCCCTGTCTGCCAAGTGTGCCAGTAGACGCTCCTGGCTCTCGCCAGGTGGGAAATGAGTGCTCTCAGGAGGCAGCGGACTGTATCTGCAGCAGCGGAGTGACCAAGCGACAGGAGCCTTCAGTCCTCATGGTGGCCCCTGATGTCCTGTGAAGGGTCCGGCTCCCACTTCATGGCTTCCTAGTGGGACCTCAGCCTCGGGCTTGGGCCACTTCCTCCCAGCTGCCTGTGGGCTCCACCACCATCCCAAATGGATGTGCTCCAAATTTGGAAGAGCAGGTAGGTGACTTCACCTGAAGGGTCCTCCCTCGGACCCCAGGGAATGACCAGGCCTGCTCTGGCCTTCTAAAGGTGGCTGTCCCTTCAGCCACGTCGTCCTCCTTCAAGTCCCTCATTCCAGCATCCTGCTGCCTTCCTGCAGCCCCGCCTTTCCTCCTGTCTCCTGACAAGCGTCCATCAAATGCACGCAGAGACCCTACCCCTCTGAGGCAGGCACGGGCTGAGGCCAACGAGGAAGGACGGCCAGTTCCCCCATACGAGAGCCTGAGTGGGAGCTGGGGGAGGTCGCAGAACCGGGGACCAGCGGGGCCGTGCGGGCGGGAGCCGCGGAGGACAGGTGGCAGCCGGGGTTAGTCCGCTCAGTGAACTTAGCACCGGTCCCGCTTGCGGACTCATGCCGCGTCCCACATCTTCCGGGCGGGACGCTCCGTCTTTGCGGGCGGTGGACGCGCACCCGAGGAGCTCTCATCTGCCTTTCATCGTGCCCGCTGGGTTCCCAGGACTGACTGGACGGCCTCAGACCGTCAGTGGCGCCCGAGGGAGGTGCGAGTAGAGCGAACTAGCACCGGAACAATGGGCAAGGAAGGAGGGACGGGGCGGGGCTGAGCCAGGGGGCGGGGAGGGGCTGGGCTGGGCGGGCTGAGCTGCGAAGGAACGGGGCGGGGCTGAGCCAGGGGGCGGGGCGGGGCTGGTAAGGGGCGGGGTTGAGCGGGGAGAGGAGCGGGACGGGGAAGGGTGGGGCTGAGCTAGAGGGCGGGACTGGAGGAGCGGAGTACAGGGGTAGTGGCAGGGGTAGTGGGCGGGGCGGAGCTAACAGAAGCTCCATTTGAAAATGGATTTTGTTCTGGGGGCTCTAGTACTTCTGGAGCACCCACGAGGTTACACTTTTACTTAAAATAGGTTTCTGTGTATAGCAGAAGAGCAGCTGGAACCTTGGATGTGAATGCTGGTGAGTCATAAGCAAATACACCCACCTGCTCAGCTCCTCGTTTCTATTTACTTCTTGACAGCAGAGGAGAGAAAAAAGAGGAGTTAATCTGTGAGTGCAAGTGTCTGCCTTTGAGAGAAATACTGCCTTTTTTTTTTTTGGCTGGGCCGGGTTTGAACCCACCACTTCCAGTATATGGAGCCGGCTCCCTACTTGAGCCACAAGGCACCACCCAGAAATACTGCCTTTTTTAAGTTCTTCAGTCTATTTTTATTTGGGCATCAGAGAAAGAAACTTAAGAAAGAATGCTTTTCCATAGTCAGGCAGGATAAAAAAATTCACATTACGTAAAGAAATTTCTTGGCCAGGCGCAGGGACTCATGCCTATAATCCCAGCACTCGGGAAACTGAAGCAGGTAGATTACCTGAGCTCAGGGTTTGAAACCAGCCTGAGCCAGAGTGAGACCCAGTCTCTAAAAAATAGCCTACTGTTGTGGCGGGTGCCTGTAGTCCCAGCTACTCGGGAGGCTGAGGCAAGAGGATCATTTAAGCTCAAGAATTTGAAGTTGCAGTGAGCTGACACCAGGGTATTCTACCGAGGGCGACAAAGAGAGAATCTGTCTCAAAAAAAGAAAAAAGAAAGAAAAAGAAATTTCTTGCCTATGGCTTGGAAATGGCAGACATACCTTGTCCCCTCACCTTCCATAGTACTGGACCTCCTGCACCAGCCCCACAACTGTGTTTGAGGCCAGAGGACACTGGTTGATGCCAGAAAACCCAAGGACAGTTCAAACTGCAAAACACACCCGGCCCAACAGCTTCCACATGAGCCAACAACTGCATCCTGGAGGATGTTTGGATACCCAAGCGTAATTAAAGCACACCCATACTCAGAAACTTGCACACAAATGTCCACAGTAGCTCAGTCCACAATAGCCAAAAGATGGAAGCAACTCACATCCACAGATGGACAAAGGGATGAACACAGCGTGGCATTTACACGTGGTGAAAAGCTCATAAAAGCCATGGAATTCCAATGCACCTTCAACAAGTAGGAGTTCTGAGGACATTAGGCCAAGTGAAATAAGCCAGTCACAAAAAGACAAATGTGTGATCTCTATGAGGCCCCTGGTGTCATCAAACTCATGGAGGCAGAAAGTAGTAAGGAGGGTCCAAGGTTGGAGGTCAGCATTCATGGGACATACTGTTTGGAAAGACGGAAAAATCTGGAGATGAATGATGATGATAGTGTACAACAATGTGAATGTGCTTAATGTCACTGAATTATACAATGAAAAAGGATAAAATGGTAAATTTCTGTTGTGTATATTTTACCACAATTTTTTTTTAGACACATATTCTCACTTTGTCATCCTCAGTAGGGTGCTTTGGCGTCACAGCTCACAGCAACTGCCAGCTCTTGGGCTTAAGCAATTCTCTTGCCTCAGCCTCCCGAGAGGCTGGGACTACAGGTGCCTGCCAAAATGCCTGGCTTTTTTTTTTTTTTTTGAGGTTGTTGTTGCTGTTTTTTAGCTGGCCGGGGTTTAAAGTCGCCACCCTCAGTATATGGGGCCAGCGCCCTACCCACTGAGTCACAGGCACTGCCCTATTTTGCCACAACTTTAAAAATAAAAACAAAACAAAGTTGGGGCTGCACTGCTGTGCTGACCAGGTGGGCCACAGAAGCTGCAGCAGGACCAGTGACTGAGGTGGTGTCGCTGTGCTTCTGTCTCCTCAGGGAGGTTTAAGTGGGCAGAACATGGAGGATCTGAGACGGTCACAGTCCTCTAACCACAGACTGGACCACTCTGGATCCCCCCATGTCCCCTAGTCCTGCCAACTACTGGCACACTCCTCTCCACTTCATGCTGGATTGTGGTGGACTGTCCAGCTTGGTGGGAACTGAGAACAGTCCCAATTACCCAGGAGATGCCTGTGGGAGCCACCAGGTTGGAAACCGATGTGGGGATATGCCCTGTGGCCTGGGGGCAGGATGAGGGTCTCCTGGGGTGATAGATTGCCACATGGAAATCAAACTCCCTAAACCAGTGCTCACAACTTAACCTTGGACAATTCTGGAGACATTTTCGTTGCTACCAAAATGGGGGAGGGGTGTTACTAGCATTTGATGTGTTGGGGTGGGAATGTGGCCCTGCAGCCTGCCCAGGACACCTACAGCAAAGAGTCATCTGGCCTCAAGTGTGAATAGGGCCAGGGTTCAGACACCCTCCTCTGATCCTGCAGGCATCCAAGCACACAATGGGAACGGCTGCCTGGGGGCAAATCACACATCCTGGTCCTGGCTCCTAGTGGGCTGAGCTCTGTGCTTCCCATAGGTGGCCAGGGCCCTCATTACTATTTGGCCCACTATGGGCTGAATATTTGTGCCCCCCCCCCCCCCATTCATATGTTGAGACTGCAAAGTTGCAGTACTTGGAAATGGAGACTTCGGGAGGAAGTTGAAGTTAGATTAGGTCATGAGGTTGAGGACCTAATCCAAAAAGATGAGTGGGGATTGTAAGAAGAGGAAGAGCCAGGGGCTGTGTGAGGATGCAGTGAGAGGGCACCACCTGCACGCCAGGAGGCTGCCTTCACCAGGCACAGCATCTGCTGACCTTGACCTTGGGCCTTCAGATCCAGAACTGTGAGGAATAACTGTTGTGTATTCGCTTCCCTGCCTGTGCTATTTTGTTATGGCAGCCCAAGCTGTCTAAGACTGAGAGAGGATACCTCAGAAGGGTGAGGTCTAGAAGAACAGGTCTTCTCAAGGAGACCACAAGGATACACATGCAGGGTCCTCTCCACGGTGACTCGGCTCTTGGGAATTTGTAAACTCAACTTCCTGAAACTTGGAAATTTCCAAGTTCTATGAAACCCTGTAGTTCCGTAGGGGTGGGAATAGCATCTCCCGCTTGATTCAAACTGGCCATTGAGAAGGGTACCTGTGGGATGGAACTTTTTGACTGTCAATAAAAAGGGAAAGACCAAGGCAGTCGGGGAGCGCAGCCATTTGGAATTCTATGCCGTAAGCTCCTGGCTGATGAATAAAGCCCTTCCTCTTATAAACGTGGTGTTTGGGTGCTCTTTCTCTCCGTTGGGCCTTGTCTTCCTGCAACAAGACTAGCTTCTTCCATACTATGAGCAGCCAGGATAGGGGCATCTCATGGTCACATGGTTTTGTGAAGTTTGCAAAAGTAAGGTATTTAGCCACAACTGGATAAAAGCACCACTGTTCCCCCCCCCCCCACTTCTTTCTTTTTTTGTTGAACTTGAGAGAATGCTATGGCATCATAGCTTATAGTAACCTCAAACTCTTGAGCTCAAGTGATTGTCTTGCCTAAGCCTCCTGAGTAGCTGGGACTATAGGTACCCATGACACCTATCTATTTTTAGAGACAGGGTCTCACTCTTCCTCAAGCTGGTCTTGAACCTGTGAGCTCAGGCAATCCACCCACCTCAGCCTTCCAGAATGCTAGAATTACAGGCATGAGCCACCACACCTGGCCCAAAGTACCACTGTTTTCCACCCTAAATTCTGTCCTGTCACCTCCTTGGGCTGGGGCATCTGGCGCTCAGAAGAGAACTGGGTTCCAAGGACAGTGTTATGGGTTTCTCTGTTACCACTGGGTACAGAGAGTCACACCTGCCCTGGCCTAGCTTCAGGGATACACACACAGCTGTGCTGAAACCTGCCAGGGTCACATGATGACACAGGGCCAGACCAACCTCTGGTGGTTGCGCTTTGGGGCTCAGCTCTGGAATTGTGTCAGAAATGAGGTGAGAAATGCAAGGCGAAGGCTAGAGAAAATTATTCCAGCCACTGGCCACTGTGGGACAAAGCTCTCAAGGACATGGCTCCCTGTGGCTCCTGCGAGCAGAAAGCTCTCACAACATAAGGTCACAGACACATCACACTCCTCTGGCAGGAACCAGGGGCCTCATCAGAATGTCTTGGTTTGTGGGGCACAGGTCTGCCTACTGTATTTGTCTTAGGAGCTGACATTCTTTTTCTTTCACAATGTCATCCTCGGTAGAGTGCCATGGTGTCACAGCCCACAGCAACCTTAAACTCTTAGGCCCAAGTGATTCTCTTGCCTCAGCCTCCCAGGTAGCCAGGACTACAGGTGCCCACCACAACACCTGGCTATTTGTTGTTGTTGTTATCATTGTGGTTTTAGCAGGCCTGGGCTGGGTTCAAACCCACCAGCCCCAGTGTATATGGCCAGCGCCCCAACCATTGAACTATGGGCACGGAGTCCTTTTCCTTTTATTTGTTTGAGACAGAATCTCACTTTGTTGCCCTCAGTAGAGTGCCATGGCATCATGACTCACAGCAACCTCAAACTCTTGGGCTCAAGAGATTCTCTTGCCTTAGCCTCCCTAGTAACTGGAACTACAGGCACCCACCACAATGCCTATCTTATTTATTTATTTATTGGGTGGTGCCTGTGGCTCAGTGGGTAGGACATTGGCCCCATATACTGAGGGTGGTGGGTTCAAACCTGGCCCTGGCCAAACTGCAACAAAAAATAGCAAGGTGCTGTGGTGGGCGCCTGTAGTCCCAGCTACTTGGGAGGCTGAGGCAGGAGGATCGCCTAAGCCCAAGAGCTGGAGGTTGCTGTGAGCTATGATGCCACAGCACTCTAACGAGGGTGACAAAATGAGACTCTGTCTTTTAAAAAAAAAAAAATCCACTTTATTCTTTTGATGCTCTGGACCAAATTGATTTACTCTGAATGGAAACATACTTGGATTTTTGGGATTGAGGGAGGGTTGTTTTCTCTAACTCAGTCAGGGAGGAAGTGATGGGCTTGGCACAGGGTGAGAATGCCATCTTTCAATAAACGGTACTTTTTTTTCCTGGAGAGGAACACTTTCCTGCATTTATGCATGTGGTGGTGTTTGCTACAGTGACTGGTGCTGGGGCAGGAGCTGAAGACCACTCTTCTCCTGGGGGCTAAGCAGGTTGGCAGTCCCTAGCACTTGTCCCTGTGGACACTGGGGCCATCCCTGCATCCCCACTAACCCAGAGATGCCAGTTCTTCCAGTGTCCATGTGATGCAGGACCAGGTCAGCCCTCTCTGTGGCCAAGGCACACTGGTCCCTGTCTACACGTGGCTCCAGGGAATTTCTAAGAGACTCAATAGCAGTGAGCAAGAGACAAAAGCACAGTGGTTCACACCATCTATAGGGTAGGCACCACCCACCAATGATCTGCGAGATGCGAAGTAGCACACTAGGAGCCCCGAGAGGAGTTTCAGGATGGAAAAATAAGCTGGAGGAGCATTCAGGGAACCAGCAAGGAGAGTGATGGTGGTCAGCCAGGACCTCCAGTTTGGTCTCTCCCTGTGTCAGGAAATGGGAGCCATCCTGCTCAGATTGTCCTCACATGAGTGGGAGGGCAGCAGTCAGGGTTTAGGCAACTGACTAATGAGTGCTGGCTGGCTGGAGAAGATTTTAGAAGCCAACATTCATGAGTCAGCAGGAGCAGGCAGGCAGACAGGACCCAGGATTGCTAAGCCAGACACAAAGCTGCTAATGCATACGGAACAGGAAATGCTGGGCCTGGCACAAAACAGGGTCACCTGCTTTCCACCTTCGGGGGCTGGTGGAACATTTGGGGGCTCTGCAGTCACTATGGACGACAGATCAAAGTTCATTCCCAGGAGGCCCTGGCCTTGGGCCAGATCTCTGGAAGCAAGGCAATGAAGTGAAGGGTGAGGGTCTCATGGGCAGGTACAAAAGCCCCCAGAAAATTCACCCTGGCCCTCCTGAGCTCCAGCTGTGAGCAGTAGGGGTTCCTGAACTGTCTGGGCTGGCTCCCACCAGTAGTGCCCAGAGGCACAGACCTGTGTCTACTTCAGGGGTGTGCAGACAGTCCCCTCCCACTCCAGGCCCAGGTTCTCTTCAGCAGCACCTGGGACTCAGTGGGACATACTGGTTCCTGGGCCTCCAGTACTAGGTCAGAACCTCTGGTGGGCCCATTGTGCCACTTCAGAAGGAACTGGGCCCAGAGGGGCATTTCACTTGCTGACAGATGGCTATGATTCTGAACGGAGGGCCCAGTCAGGCTTTTGTCACAGGCTCTAAAAAGTGGATGGACACCAAGGGAGAAGAAGAGACGGGCTGGCCAGCTACATTGCACTGCAGTATCTCTAGCTCTGGTGCTTCTGAGGCCGGCTGCATCCTGGAGCTTCCCACCAACAGCCAGTCAGCCCTTGTGGGGCCATCAGACACATTCCAGCCATCCTTCTGTGAAACTGACCCTTGCTTAAGCTACTGCAAGTTGTGTGTCCACAGTTTGCAAGTAACAGTCCTAAAATTTGTTTCTTGACAGGCTAGGGAGCAATGGTGTCATCATAGCTCATAGCAACCTCAAACTCCTAGACCCCAGTGATCCTCCTGCCTCAGCCTCTGAGTAGCAGGGAGTACAGGTTCTCACCACCACGTCTGGCTAGTTTTTCTATTTTTAGTAGAGACAGGGTCTTGCTTTTGTTCAGGCTGGCCTCGAACTCCTGAGCTCAAGCAATCCACCTGTCTTAGCCTCCCAGAGTTCCAGGACCACAGATGTGAGTTACCACACCCAGCTGGTTTGTTTTTCACTGTTAGAGATAGACTGAACAGGACCACTTGTAGTGCAAATTGCTGGGGTCCCACCCTGGGGCAGGGCCCTTTAAGACCTGTGTAACTGGCAAGTAATGAACAGACAGGACACCCAGAACAGAGTTTACAAAGGTGGGAACATAGGAGACCACTGCTAGCTTGTGGGGTTCCAGTTAGTGGCCCTGAGCTTTTGTTCCACTCAGCTTTTATTGAAGGCTATTTTTTCATTTAGCCCAGAGAGTTAACTGAGGAAGGGAACAAAAACATCAGCGGTTTCTCTAAGTAAGCATGTTAGTTCTTATTCTATCTATAATCATTAACTTTAAGGGTCTGAGCAGCCATGAGAAATCTGAAACCTGAGCCTTGTGTGGGGGCAGCGTCCTGTCTGTGGTTACCCACACAGATTGCTTGGGGAAGGTTAATCCCCGCTAGTTCTCTGTGGAGCAGACACGACCATGGCGTCAGGCTCCTCTGAGGAATCAGGTGGAAGAAAATAATTTCCTGGCTGGGCGCCCATAGCACAGTGGTTACGACCAGCCACACACACCAAAGGTGGCGGGTTTGAAATCGACCCAGGCCAGCTAAACAACAATGACAACTGCAACAAAAAATAGCTGGGCATTGTGGCAGGTGCCTATAGTCCCAGCTACTTGGGAGGCTAAGGCAAGAGAATCGCTTAAGCCCAAGAGTGGGGGGTTGCTGTTAGCTGTGACGCCACGGCACTTTACCCAGGGTGATATAGTGAGTCTCTGTCAAAAAAAAAAAAAAGAAAAGAAAGAAAAGAATTTCCTTCTAATCTCCACCCAAAGGCATTTACCACTGTGATTAGGGTATAAATCCTGCTGCCCACATTTCAGAGTTTGAGCTGTTCCCTTGATCTTTGCCCTGGCCATAATACGAATCTCCATAATGGGTATTTGTTTTGACTATGACTGAGTAGGGGACAGCCTAGTTAATTAATGTTCCTTCCCAGGCCTTGCACATATCTTCCTTTTATGCTATTATTCTTCAGACCTTGTTTACAGACCCAGCGGGGGTGTATCCCTGACAGTCCAGGCTGCTAGTAAAAGCAGCAACAGCTCAGATAAGTAATTTAGCTACTGGTTTAACAGTAAGCTAGCTAAACTTTTTTTTTTTTTTTTTTTTGTAGAGACAGAGCCTCAAGCTGTCACCCTGGGTAGAGTGCTGTGACATCACAGCTCACAGCAACCTCCAGCTCCTGGGCCCAAGCGATTCTCTTGCCTCCACCTCCCAAGTAGCTGGGTCTACAGGCGCCTGCCAGAACGCCCGGCTATTTTTTGGTTGCAGCCATCATTGTTGTTGGGCAGGCCCAGCTGGATTTGAACCCGCCAGCACAGGTGTACATGGCTGGCGCCCTTAGCTGCTTGATCCACAGGCGCCGAGCCGCTAAACTGTTTTTGTTCTCCTTACTCAGCTTATTTCTCTGTTGCTTTTTCTGAAGATCTTTTCCTGGCCCAGAATAGGGTCTTTGGTCCCCATTCTCCCCGCATAAACAATGCCTGTTATTTTAAAATGTGGAAAGAAGCTTGAAATTGTTAATAAAATTGGAACTGGCACCATGCCACTTTCTGGCCACATATTTCACTGGAAGATTTTTAAAATCTTATGGCTAAGGGTCTGGTCCTGTCTCCCTTGAAAGAGATCAAGTATGTGAAGAAAAAGCAGATTAGGTGGCGCCTGTGGCTCAAACGAGTAGGGTGCTAGTCCCGTATACCGGAGGTGGCGAGTTCAAACCCGGCCCCAGCCAAAAACTGCAAAAAAAGAAAAAGAAAAAGCAGATACTGGGCTCTTAAGAGCAGTTGAAGGCTGGTCCCACCCAAATAAAATCTAACTGTGGAAGCTTAATTTCAAAGAGTTCTTTAGAATTTCTGGAGTCCTCCACAGAGGGGTGTTGAGGAACTTGAACCCAGAGAGAGACCAGGGAACTTTCTAGTTTCCCAGAAGGCATCTCCTTCCCTCCAAAGTATCCACATCATCTGCAACTTCTGGTGACATTTCATCCATGGAGAATGGTCAGCAAATGCTCCTGTTGGTCCTTCGCCTGCCTGCTGGGGCCTGGTCTTGGAGCAGCCCACGACGGAGGCAGAAATTCAGGAAGACTTCAGCCTGGATACAGGGACCCATTTTCCAATGACTAGAGACAGAAAGGGCTGGAAACCTGGCCTTGAGTTGGGCAGCATGTGGACTGCTGATATCCAGATTTCTCACTTTCTGCCTTAACTTTACATATTTATTGAAATTGTGGTCAGGTCTCTTGGTGGAACGATCCTTCTGGAAGCTGAGGACTCTGGTGATTAAACCTCTTTCTCCTTTGGCTTGAGAAATAAATGTTTGATGAGAGCACTGTTTGGTGGGTCTAATGCTTATCCCTGGTCAAGAAGATGGACATCTGCATGTGGACATAGTCTTCTTCTAAAGTGGTTTTTTTTTTTTTTTCCCTATTTTGGTTTTGGGATTTTTTGTTGTTGTTTGTTTTTTGTTATTTTAGATAAGGTCTTTCTGTTTCCCCAGCTAGAGTGCTGTGGCTTCATCATAGCTCACAGCCAACCTCCAACTCCCTTTCCTTCTACCCTCCAACTGGACTTGAGACTTCTTCTTTTTTTTTTTTTTAATAGAGACAGAGTCTCACTTTATGGCCCTTTGGTAGAGTGCCATGGCATCACAGCTCACAGCAACCTCCAGCTCTTGGGCTTAGGTGATTCTCTTGCCTCAGCCTCCTGAGTAGCTGGGACTACAGGCGCCCGCCACAACGCCCGGCTATTTTTTTGTTGCAGTTTGGCCGGGGCTGGGTTTGAACCCGCCACCCTCGGCATATGGGGCCGGCGCCCTACTCACTGAGCCACAGGCGCCGCCCTGGACTTGAGACTTCTGATACAGCTTCGCCTAAGGGTTTGGGGAGGAAACTGGGACCTCAAGGACCTAGAGTTTTGGAAACAAATTCTGTGAAATAGAGACTAATGCTCCCCCTTCTTAACTCTGCTTAATGGGAAGTGTGGTCTGAGCTGGCAGCAGTGTGTTCTTCCAAGTGATCCTCTTGTCTCAGTTTTTCTATTTTTAGTTGAGACTGGGTCTTGATTTTGCTCAGGTTGGTCTCAAACTCATAAGCTCAAGCAGTCCACCTACCTTGGCCTCCCAGAGTACTAGGATTACAGGTGTGAGCCACTGCGCCTGGCCTATTTATTTGTTTTTGAGACAGAGTTTTACTTTTACTGTCTTCGGTAGAGTGCAGTGGCATCACAGCTCACAGACTGTTTTGCTCAAGTGAATCTCTTGCCTCAGCCTCCGGAGTAGCTGGGATTACAGGTGCCCATCACAACACCTGGCTATTTTTAGAGACAGGGTCTCATTCTGGCTCATGCTGGTCTCAAACTCCTGAGCTCAAGCAATTCACCCACCTAGGCCTCCCAGAGTGCTAGGATTAAAGGTTTGAGGCACTGCACCCGGCCTCTAGTTTTTCTATTTTTAGTAGAGATGGGTTCTCACTCTTGCTTAGGCTGATCTCAAACTCCTAAGTTCAAGCAATCCACCAGTATCAGCCTCCCAGAGTGCTGGAATTATAGGCTTGAGCCACTGTGCCTGGCTTCAAGTGGTTATTTTTGTTTTTTCTTTTTGAGACAGTCTCACTATGTGTGAGGATTAGAGATGGGAAGTGAAATTCCCTTGAGATTTTTTAGCTTTCTTGAGTGGGAATGGGGCCAACATTCCACTTGGCAGAGTGTCATGGCATCACAGCTCATAGAAACCGCAAACTCTTGGGCTTACGCGATTCTCTTGCCTCAGCCTCCCAAGTAGCTAGGACTACAGGTGCCGGCCACAGTGCCAGGCTTTTTTATTATTCTTGTTGTTGTTGTTTGGCAGGCTCCGGGCTGGGTTCGAACAAACCAGACCCAGTGTGGCCCATGTCCTAGCTGCTTGAGCTACAAGTGCTGAGCCTCAAGTGGTTATTTTTACCTGGTCCTCCAGGTGGTCATCTGCCACATTCTGGCCCAGCCCAGTCTAGCTGGGAGGTGATGGCCACGAGGTGGTGAGGAACATAGTGGGCAGGAGAAAAGTAGGAAGCATCTCCCCATCCTCCTCCCTGGGAAGTGGTCTGGCCATTTCTCCACACCTACTGCTGGGAACCCCTCTGGGCCAGAATACATCAGGCTGCTGGGCATAATCCATGGAAGTGGGCTGAGGACTTTCCAATCCCTGTCCTGCCATGAGGACTGACATGCAGGGTGGCAGCCAGCAGAAGCAGTTGTCCTGCCCCAGCTGGGAAACTGCTAAGTGAGTCACACCTGATTTGACTGTTGGGACTGAGGGTTAGAGATGGGAAGTGAAATTCTCAAGATACTTTAGCTTTCTTGGGTGGAAATGGAGTCAACATTCCACCTCTCTCATATTTTGCTAGTGCCCACCTTCTTTTTTTTTTTTTTTGAAACAATGAATCTAATTTTTTTTACATATAGATGTATTTATTAGGTTTCCATTATTTTGCCTTCACAGAATTAAAAAGGCTTAAAATTTAATAACAATAACAATGTTTAAGATAAGGACTAGAAACAAAAACCTCGTAAAGAATGAACAAACAGGCTTGGAGCCTGTGGCTCAAGCAGCTAAGATGCCAGCCACATACACCTGAGCTGGTGGGTTCAAATCCAGCCTGGGCCTGCCAAAACAACAATGATAGCTACAACCAAAAAATAGCTGGGTGTTATGGCGGGCGCCTGTAGTCCCAGCTACTTGGGAGGCTGAGACAGGAGAATCGCTTGAGCCCAGGAGTTAGAGGTTGCTGTGAGCTGTGATGCCACCCACCACAAGGCCCAACTGTTTTTTTGGTTGCAGATGTCATTGTTGTTTGGCAGGCCTGGGCTGGATTCGAACTTGCCAGCTCAGGTGTACTAAGTAATTGTCTGATTCCTTTTCTGATTATATTTATGTTCATTCATTCTTTTTATTTATTTATTTATTTTTTGAGACAGAGTCTCAAGCTGTCATCCTGGATAGAGTGCCGTGGCATCATGGCTGTTTTTTTGGTTGCAGCGTCATTGTTGTTTGGTGGGCCAGGGTTGGATTCGAACCTGCCAGCTCAGGTGTATGTGGCCTTAGCAGCTTGAGCCATAGGCACTGAGCCAGGAGTCTAATTTTCTTGCTGTGGCATCACAGCTCACAGCAACCTCAAACTCTTGGGCTCAAGCGATTCTCTTGTCTCAGCCTCCCAAGTAGCTGGGACTACAGGTGCCCGCCACAAGGCCTGGCTAATTTTTATTGATAGTGTCTCATTCTTGCTCAGGCTGGTCTCAAACTTGTGAGCTTAGGCCATCCACCTGCCTCGGCCTCTCAGAGTGCTGGGACTTTGCCTGGCCCCAACTTCCTTTGTATTTCCATTTTTATAGTGGCTCCACTAGTGCTTAAACCAACTAATTAATCAATAAGCAATAGGTTTTGTCAACTAAACTGGCATTTGAAAATAAATGGTCAATCTAGGATGCATATGGGGAGGAAAGCCAGTATCACAGGTATGATGTATATTTAATTAAAGCGCACTTTTTCTCTACCCTATACTTAAAACAAAAATTAAAACCATTTTTTTTTTAATTAAAAAAAAAAGTTAGAGGCTGGGCATAGTGGCTCATGCCTGTAGTCCTAGCACTTTGGGAGGCTGAGGTGGTTGGATTACTTGAGGCCAGAAGTTCAAGACCAATCTGAGCAAGAGCAAGGTCTCCTATCTCTACCAAAAGTAGAACAAAAATTAGCTGGATGTGGCAGCACTTGCCTGTAAGTCCCAGCTACTCTGAAGGCTGAGGGGGGAAGATAGCTCAAGGTCAGTTTGAAGTCCCTGTGAGCTATGATGACACAACTACAGTGTCAGAGTCTCAAAAAGCAAAAACAAACCAAAAGAAGTAAATAATGTTCTTAAAAATGAATGCAAATGACAAAGATAAAAATTTTGACTTTATTCCTTTTGTAATTCTTCTTTCACTCACTCTCTCTCCCCAATCACCTAAAACCCTGCGTGGGAGCGCAAAGCAGTTCCCAACACGGAGCAGCTGAGTCTCCCCGCACACATACGCATGCATGCGCAGACACCTCCGAGGCACCCAAATAAACACACAAACACATGCACACATACACCGGCGCGCACACACACATTCACCTAGGCCGCGTAGCTGTGTGGGCAAGGATGAAGCCTTGCGAGAAGACCCGGAGTCCCGAGCCCGGGGGACCTGCTAGGCACTTCTGGCCGCGCGTCCGCGAACTTAAGTGGCCTGCGGAGAACCTACCTGCCTCCTGAGGCGCCCTAGGTGGGCAAATAGAGCCCAAGTCGCCGCCAGCAGGCGGACCCGGGACGTGCAAAAGCGCAGCAGCCGCGAGCACAATGGGTAACACGCAGCCCTGCCCCTCCCCTCCTTTTCCCTCCCCGCCCCCCCGTCCCGCCCCTCGCCCGCTCCGCCCCTGCCCCTCCCCGCCTCGCCCCCGCCCCGACTCTGGGTCTCCGTTGGCTGCGGAGGCAGGGTCTCCGCCCCTGCCACTGGCTCCGCCCTCGCTTCTTCTCGGACCTCCGTAGGCTACGGGAGCAGAGTTGCTGTTCCCACTAGTTCTGGCTCCGCCCTCGCCTCTTCTTCCGACCTCCATTGGCTGCGGAGGCGGCTCCTTCACAGGAGGGAGGGTGGGCATCAGCCCGGAGGCGGTGACGAAATGAGACGGACGCGCAGCCTAGCCAATGAGCGCGCGCATCCTCCCGGCCCCAGCTACGGAGGCACACCAATGGCGGAGCGGGGCGGGGCCGCTCTCTGACAGCTCCGCGGCTAGGCGGTGGGCCGGGATAGGGATCTGCCGCCTCTGCGCGCGGCCCCGCGGCCGGGCATGGGCGGGGGCGCCAGGCCAACACGATGAGCGCCCTGGGCAGCCCGGTGCGGGCCTACGACTTCTTGCTCAAGTTTCTGCTCGTGGGCGACAGCGACGTGGGCAAGGGCGAGATCCTGGCGAGCCTGCAGGACGGCGCGGCCGAGTCCCCGTACGGCCACCCAGCAGGTGAGGGCCGGCGTGGGACCTGGAGATGTGCGAGGCGCCTGGGAGGGGCCGGGCAGGGGCTGGGGAGGGGTCGGTGAGGTCTGGGAGGGGTCAGCACGGAGGGTCGGGAGGGGTCGAAGTGCTGGTGGAGGAGTCGGGGAGGGTCATCGGGGCCCGGAGGTGTCGGGGGGCCGTCGAAGGTTCGGGGCGCGGGCCCGAGAGGGGCTGCGAAGGTCCTGGGGGTCGGGTCTCCTCTCTGTCCACGATGTGTCGGCGCCCCGGGGCGGGCCCAGAGCACCTTGTTCGGCCTGTGGGGTTCTCGGCGGCTCGTGGTCCACCCTCTGGCCGCTGTCTGCGCGCGGGCAGGGCGAGCGGCTGGGCACAGCCCTGGGGAAGAGGAGGCTGCGGGCTGCTCAGGGCTGCGTGGCTGAGGGCAGGGCGGGGCGGGGCGGGAGCAGCTTAGGTGGTGGCTGCGCGGGGGTCAGAGGCAGGCGGACTAGTCCCGGGGCGAGGGTCCCTGGCGTGTCTGAGAGCTCGTCGCCCTGGTGGACAGTCCTGGCAGGGAACGGAGCCCAGGTGGCCCCCGAAGCATCTGGCTATGTTGGAGGAAGGAACTACTCCTATTTAGCCAGATTTCACTACCAAGGGACAGGTCATTCATGGGTTTTAGGGCGAGGGGGAGCCAGAGTGCCTGAGTGCAACCGGGGTTTCCAAAGTTTGGGTTTTAAGAGCAGGCACCTGAGAGATGAAACTCACAAGGCTGGAGGGCAAGGAAGGCTACGGGAAGCGGGGAGAGGCGGTGGGATGCCCACCGCCACGCTTGTGCAGACTGAGGCACCTGTCTAGACCACTTGACTGCCCTCTTCTCAAGGCCAGGAACGCACCTCAGCTGCTGTAGCAGCCGCAGGATACCTCCTGGATTCATGTAGGGGTCCCAGAGCAGAGGGGCAGCCCAGGGAAGGTCTCGGTAAATAAGACCTTATTAGCTCTGGGCCAGCCCCAGGAAGGTTGGAGGAACTCCTGGCTCTTCTCACAGGGAGATGAGCTTTGGAGAGTGGGAGGAAAAAGGATTTGACTCTGGCCAGTGGAGGGCATTCGGTACCCTCAAAGGGAAGCTGTGTGAAGGAGAGTGAAGACGGTCAGCTGAGTGTCTTGAGGAGGCCTGAGACTGCCAAGCAGGGGCCAGCCAAGACAGCAACTTAACACAGTGATCTGGCATTGGGGTCCTTGAGGTTGTGGCAGTGGGAGCAGAGACAGAGTTTGGGAGAGTCGCTGAGGTGAAGGGCTTGTGCTCAGGATGGCAGCCTTAAACTGAAGCAGGCAGAGAGAGGAGTCACCTGCCACCTAGTGAAATGCAGATTCTGCTTCTGTGGGGCTGGGCAGGTCTGGTAGCCTGAGTGTCAGCCTGGTCCCCATGCTGCTGCTGGTCTGGCCCCTGTGCTGGGTAGCAGGCTGTGTTGTCCAATGTGATACCATGAGCCACATGTGGCTATTTAAGTTTAAAGTAATTAAAATGAAATAAAATTAAAAATTGCATTAGTCACATTTCAAGTGCTCCCACAGTGGAGAGCATAGAGGTAAGTGAAGTTCTGGACAGTGAGGCCCTGGGGCTAAGCCTTGAGGACAGGAGCTTGATGCAAAGCCATGTCCTCAGGGTCTGGGGCTTTGGGGGTGCACCACAGAAGAGGTATGGGAGGGAAACACTCAACAAAATGCAAGTCCAGAAAAGGAGTAGTGCTATAAAAACTTTTTGGGGTTTGGTGCTTGTAGCTTAGTGGTTAGGGCACTGGTTACATACACTGAGGCAGGAGGTTTGAACATAAATTCCCCTGAAATTAAAAGTATATACATTTGGGAATTTTAAGAGTGCACAGTGTAACAGAAGTTTAACACAAAACATTCAACTCTGGCTCAGCGCCCATAGCTCAGTGATTAAGGTATCGGCCACATACACTGAGGATGGCGGGTTTGAACACGGCCTGGGCTTGCTAAACAACAGTGACAACTACAACAAAAAAATAGCCAGGCATTGTGGTAGGCACCTGCAGTCCCAGCTACTTGGGAGGCTGAGGCAAGAGAATTGCTTAAGCCCAAGAGTTTAAGGTTGCTGTGAGCTGTGATGCCAAAGCATTCTACCCAGGGCAACATTGTGAGATTCTGTTAAAAAAACAAAAATAAAATATAGGGCGGCACCTGTGACTTAGGGGCTAGGGTGCCGGCCCCATATACTGAGGTGGCAGGTTTGAACCCGGCCCCAGCCAAACTGCAACAAAAAATAGCCGGGTGTTGTGGCAGGCGCCTGTAGTCTCAGGTACTCGGAAGGTTGAGGCAAGAGAATCACCTAAGCCCAGGGGTTGGAGGTTGCTGTGAGCTGTGATGCCATAACACTCTACTGAGGGCTACAAAGTGAAACTGTCTCAAAAAAAAAAAAAAACGGCTTGGTACTGGTGGCTCAAGTGGCTAAGGCACCAGCCATATACACCTGAGCTGGCAGGTTGGAATCCAGCCGGGGCCTGCCAAACAATGACGGGTGCAACCAAAAAATAGCCGGGCATTGTGGTGGGTGCCTGTAGTCCCAGCTACTTGGGAGGCAGAGGCAGGAGAATCGCTTGAGCTCAGGAGTTGGAGGTAGCTGTGAGCTGTAATACCACAGCACTCTACCCAGGGTGATAGCTTGAGGTTCTGTCTCAAAAAAAAAAAAAAAAAGAAAGAAAGAAAGAAAGAAAGAAAGAAAGAAAGAAAGAAAAGAAAAGAAATTCTCTCTTAGATCAATGCAGCCTATCTAGAAATAAAATCTGTTTCTTGAGCCCTCCTGGGCTCAAGTGGACCTCCTGCCTCAGCCTCCTGAGGAGCTGGAACTACAGGCACCCACCACAAAGCCTGGCTAGTTTTTCCAGTTTTAGTAGAGACGGGATCTCACTCTTGCTCAGGCTGGTCTTGAACTCCTGAGCTCAAGCAATCTACCCGTATCATTGGCCTCCCAGAGTGTTAGGATCATAGGCATGAGCCACAAGGCCCAAATGAATTACTTGATTTTATTTTATTTAATTAATTAATTTATTTATTTTTGAGACAGAGCCTCAAGCTATCACCCTGGGTAGAGTGCTGTGGCATCACAGCTCACAGCAACCTCCAACTCCTGGGCTCAAGTGAGTCTCCTGTCTGTGCCTCTTAAATAGCTGGAACTACAGGTGCCCACCACAATGCCCAGCTATTTTTTGGTTGCAGCCGTCATTGTTATTTGGCGGGCCCAAGCTGGATTCAAACCCGCCAGCTTAGGTGTATGTGGCTGGCGCCTTAGCCACTTGAGCCACAGGTGCTGAGCCAATTACTTGATTTTAAATAAACTTTTCCATATGAATGATTTTTCAATGTCACAAGGCAGGCCCCTTCCCAGCCTTGGCCAGGGCTGCTCGTTGCAGCTGTTATGTGGAGTTTGAGTGTGGGGGAACATGGGAGAGATCCAAGCCCTGGTGTGGGGTTGAAGCCCCCAAGGCCTCATGCTGTTGCTCTAGGCTGAGCCTGGTGCCCAGTGTCAATCTGACCTCTTATCCAAGTAGTATAGTCCAGCCCAAGGATGGCTGCCCAGGGAGTTGTGATCACAAGGTGTCCGGCCTGGCACCCAGCCACAGGGCACCCACAACTCTGATGGGCCACGAAGGGCCAGGCAAGCCTAGGTGAGGAGGCAGCCTGGGTGCTGGCTCTGGCCCCACTGCACCTGGGGGAACCCGATGCCTTCTGTTTCCAGCTGTCCTGAGGGGTCTGGGCCCCACCCTGTGCATAGTGACTACAGCTGCACATCCAGCCTCTGAGGTTGGGTAAGGCCCTCTGGGAGATTCAGTCTCCTCAGGTCATGGGAAGCAGGTCCCACCATCTTTGGACCCACAGGGACTGCACTTCCCCTGGCCACTGCGCTGGTCCCTTTCTCCCCCAACTCATCCAGTGACTCAGCCTTAAGGGGAGAGACACTGAGGACTATAGGGGCTCACAGCTGTTCCTGAAGACATGTATCCCCTCCATTGGCTGGAAATGTGGAACGGAAGTGCTGTGAAAAAATAACATCTGGGGCCTTCCCACCCATGTGCTTTGAGAACTGGCATATGCTGGCCTAGCTGTTGAGAAAGGGAGTTAGTGTCATGACTACCCTGTGCCTTAACAAGCAGAGACCAGCATTGTAAAGTAGGGGCAGCATCGACACAGCCCTGTCCCCCCTTAAGCCTTGGTGCCACCACCTGCCCTCTAGCATTTTAACTCAATAGGACCCATTTCTCAGGAGCAGGTGCAGTGGCTCACACCTGTAATCCCAGCACTCTGGGAGGCTGAGGTGGGTGGATTGCCTGAGCTCACAGGTTCGAGATCAGCCTGAGCCAGAGCAAGACCTCATCTCTAAAAATAGACAGATGCTGTGGTGGGTGCTGCTAGTCCCAGCTACTTGGGAGGCTGAGGCAAGAGAATCACTTGAGCCTGAGAGTTTGAGGTTGTTGTGCACTATGATGCCACGACACTCTACCAAGGATGATAAAATGAGACTCTGTCTCAAAAAAAAAGACCAATTTCTCAAAGTCAGGTTCTCGGACGTGAATGTGTGTCTGTCGTCTGTAACATGCAGATGACATAGGTCAGTGTGCCCACCCCTCACCAATATAGACTCAGCCAGTGGCAGCTGAGTTGAAACAGATCCCTGAAGTGTTAACAGCCTCCCATTCAGGGCTGCAGGTGCAGAAAATGGCCCAGCACTTGACTTTGCCTTTTTTTTTTTTTTAAACAGATGATTAAAATTATATCTCTTTTTTTTGCCCCTATTATTCTGGCTTACTCAGTTAACATTCTGACAGTTCTGCTCGAGAAGCTTTTGTGTATTTTTACTATATTTTGATGGACAGAGTGCTTGCTGAGTCAATCATTTAAGTGTAGTGGATTTGAGTTATACCTTTTTAAATTTTTTCTAGAGACAGGATCTCAGTGTCACTCAGGCTGAGGTGCAGTGATATAATCACAGCTCACTGCAGCATCCAACTCCTGAACTCACGCAATTGATCCTCTCACCTCAGCCTCCCAAGTACCTGGGACTACAGGCACCAACACACCCAGTTAAAAAAAAAAATGTTTTTTGGCAGTTTTTTTGGCCAAGGCTGGGCTAGAACCTGCCACCTCTGGCATATTGGGCTGGCGCCCAACTCCTTTGAGCCACAGGCACTGCCCAGTTTTTTTTTTTAAACAATTTCACTATGTCGCCCTCGGTAGAGTGCTGTAGCATCACAGCTCACAGCAACCTCAAACACTCGGGCTTAAGTGATTATTTTGCCTCAGCCTCCCAAGTAGGTGGGACTATAGGCACCCGCCACAATGCCCGGCTATTTTTTTTTATTGTTGTTGTGATTGTTGTTTAGCAGGCCCAGGCTAGGTTCGAACACAAGCTCTCGAACCCGTGAGCTCAGGCAATTTACCGGTCTCAGCCTCCCAGAGTGCTGGGATTACAGGTGTAAGCCACTGCAACCAGTCCTGAGAAATGGGTCCTATTGAGTTAAAATGCTAGAGGGCAGGACTGGAGGGGGGACCAGGCTGGAGGGGGGACAGGGCTGTGTCGATGCTGCCCCCACTTTACAATGCAGGTCTCTGCTTGTAAGGCACAGGGTAGTCATGACACCAGCTCCCTTTTAATTAACTGGTGCTGAGCTCTAGTTAATTTTTAAAGTTTTTATACATACAGAGTCTCACTATTTTTGCCCAGGCTGGCCTCAAACTTATGATCTCAAGGGATCCTCCTGCCTTGGTCTTCCACAATGCTGAAAGTATAGATGTGAGCCCCGTGCCTGGCCTGTCACAATCCTTTTAAGGCTGGTTCTTTGGGGGTAGGTTACTCATCAGGCTGTTCTAATGGGAATGGCCTCCTGAAGAAGGCATTGAGTTCGGTTTTGGTCATGGTGGTTAATAATTAAATCACCATGAGTTAGATTTTCCTTTAAATTCTTGTTTATTATTAGTGAAATTGTGGAATGTGGACCTCATCCTACTTTGCACTGGGAAGATGTTAAAATGTATCTTTTTGTATCTTTGCCTAGTTGAGGGGGATTATGCTTTCTTTTTTCTCTATAGTAGTTGCGTTTTGAGGATTTTCTATTAGGACACAGTTGCTATAAACAGAAGAATTAATTCAGACTAGGACTGAGGCTCATGCCTGTAATGCAGCAGGAGGATCACTTGAGCTCAGGAGTCTGAGGCTGCAGTGAGTTGTGATGACACCTCTGTATTCCACCCTGTCTAAAAAAAAAAAAAAGCCTCCAAAACAAAAGCACACACACAAAATATTTCACTCAAAGTAGCTTAAGCAAAGAGGAGTTTATTGCCTCACATGACTGGTGAGTTGAGTAGTGGGTTTTCCAGGCATGGCTGGAGCCTGTTGTCCGGCCAGTGCTATAAGGATTCTCTGTTTTCCTCCTTCCCAGACCTACTCCTGTAGACACCCTTCCTCTGTTTTCTCCGTCTTCTCTGGTGTTAGGTTAATTCTCAGGTTTGTTCTTTTCTTCCTGGTGAGAAAACTGGCTCCTGGCACCTGCCAGAGCAGAGCAGGTGAAGGGGCCCCTCTCTGCCAGTCGTTCTCCAGGGTGGTGCCCAGTATTGCTGGTTGCTATCTGCAGGACTGATCCAATAGGAGCTCTGTGGCCACCACCAGAAATAGAACCTCAAAAGGCACCGATCGAAAAATAAAAGAGATCTTGAAAATTGAAAACGTGATACAAAGAAAATTTCTCAAAGGGATAAAATATAAAATTGAGACCATTTCCCAGAATGTTGAGAAAAAGACACAAAGAGATGCAAAGTGAGAGAAGATAAGGAAATGAGGCAATATGACAGGTGAGGTGACTCACACCTGCAGTGTCAGCACTTTGGGAGGCCAAGGTCGGAGCCTCCAGGAGTTCAACACTAGCCTCAGCAACATAGCGAAACACTGCCTCCATAAAAAAGTTAAAAATTAGCCAGGAGTGTTGGTGGGCACCTCCAGCTACTAGGAAGGCTGAGGCAGGAGGATCACTGGAGCCCAGGAGTCTGAGGTTGCTGTGAGTTGTGATGACACCACAGGACACCAGGGTGACAGAGCGAGAGACTGTCTCAAGAAAAAAAAAAAATTAAACTATGGAATAAGCTTAGGAGGCTCAGCATTTTATAATAACACCTCAGAAGGGGAAAACAAAAGAATAATTCAAGAAAGTTTCCCAAAATTGAAAGATTTGCATCTCTAGATTGAAAGGGCCAGGTGAGTAGTGAGCTGAGCAATGAGGGTTCCCACACCATAGCATGGCAGGACATGTGGCTCTGGAGTCCCAGAGCAGAGAAGACCCTCTGTGCCTGCCAAGTGGAAAACCCAGAATCAGTTTGTCATCTGTCATCGACAGGAACTCTGGAATAGTGTCTGTACCTTTCTGAAGGAGAAGCATTTCCTACTTCTGTTGTGCCCATCCAAACTCAACCAAGACTGAGAGCACACCAGAGACATGCTCAGACCCACACAGCTCATACACCCTTCTCAGAAAGCGGAGGAGGAAGCTGAGCAGGAGGGGGTGTGATGTGGGCTCCAGCAGCTGAGTCCCTGCAGGCAGCCTCCCCCGGTCTAGCGGGAACAGGACAGCAGTGCTGCAAAGATGCCCCTGGAGAAGGTGAAATACTTGAATGTGCACAGTACTGAGAGATTTAGACAGATGAGGAAGTTATGGGGATGAATTAGTGACTAATAAACAACAAGGCAATTTTTTTTCTTTTTTTGCCAGGGCCCGGTTTGAACCCGCCACCTCCGGCATATGGGGCTGGTGCCCGACTCTTTGAGCCTCAGGCGCTACCCCCAACAAGGCAATTTTTAACTCTAGTAAAAACAAAAAGTTAGGGTGGCACCTGTGGCTCAGTGAGTAGGGCGCCGGCCCAATATACCGAGGGTGGCAGGTTCAAACCTCAGCCCCGGCTGAACTGCAACCAAAAGATAGCCGGGCATTGTGGTGGGCGCCTGTAGTCCCAGCTGCTTGGGAGGCTGAGGCAGGAGAATTGCGGAAGCCCAAGAGCTGGAGGTTGCTGTGAGCTGTGACGTCACTGAACTCCACTGAGGGCGGTAAAGTGAGACTCTGTCTCTATAAAAAAAAAGAAATTTGTACATGAAAGAAAAACGTAGTATACTACATGTTTCAGCCATGGGTGGTGTTTACCTAGTATCTTAGTCTGTTTTCTGTTGTTATAAAAGACATAGGGGGTGGTGTCTGTGGCTCAAAGGAATAGTGAGCTGGCCCCATATGCTGGAGGTGGCGGGTTCAAACCCAGCCCTGGCCAAAAACCACAAAAAAAAAAAAAAAAAAAAAAAAAAGACATAGGCTGGTGGTGGCGCCTGTGGCTCAAGCAGCTAAGGCACCAGCCACATACACCTGAGCTGGCAGGTTGGAATCCAGCCGGGGCCTGCCAAACAACAATGACGGGTGCAACTGGGCATTGTGGTAGGTGCCTGTAGTCCCAGCTACTTGGGAGGCAGAGGCAGGAGAATCGCCTAAGCCCAGGAGTTGAAGGTTGCTGTGAGCTGTGATGCCACAGCACTCTACTGAGGGTGACAGCTTGAGGCTCTGTCTCAAAAAAAAAAAAAGAAAGTAAGAAAGAGAAAACTATTAAAAAAAAAAAAAAGACGTAAGCTGGGTAACTTCTAAAGAAAATAAATTTATTTCTTACCATGTGGAGCCTGGGAAGTACAAGGCCTAGGCACTGCCCTGGGGAGAGCTTCCTTGCTGCGTCAAAACATGGCATCTCCACAGAGTGTGGTGGCTCATGCCTGCAGTTCCAGCACTCTGGGAGGCAGAGGAGGGTGGATTGCTTGAACTTAGGAGTTCAAGACTAGCCTGAGCAAGAGTGAGACCCTCTTAAAAATAGAAAAATTACCCAGGTGTGGTGTCAGATTTCTATAGTCCCAGCTACTTGGGAGGCTGAGGCAAGAGACTCACTAGAGCCCAAGAGTTTGAGGTTGCTGTGAGCTATGAAACCACAGCACTCTACCCAGGGCAACAGAGTGAGACTTTGTCTCAAAAACAAACAAACAAACAAAAACATTGAGGTCTCATGGTGGAGAGAGGGCAATAGCCTGTCAGCTCAGGCCTCTCTTCCTTTCTTATGAAGTCATGAGTCCCATTGTAGGAGCCCTACCCAGATGACTTTTCTAGTCCTAATTAGCTCTCAAAGACTTTCCCTCCAATTAACATATACATTTGAGGATTAAGTTTCCAACACATGAAATTTGGGGGGAACATCAAAACCACAGCACCTGGTCATAGTGATGTAAAGTTGAACATTGATCTACCTAAAACATCAACAAAATTGCACAGGGGCTGTGTCTGTGTGTGTGCTTGCCTATGTGTGGGAGTTAGGGGGAGGTGTGTTGGCGACTGAGAGCTGCATTTCACCTTCTGCAGTGGACAGTGAGTGCCTAAAACCACAAAGGCAGGAAATTAGAATGTAAGTATGTTGTTTATGAGTTTGGAGTTGCATAGCAAAAAAAGTGATTAAAATGCGTAAAGTTGGGTGTGGAACACGGGGGCTGGTGGTGGGGGGCCAGGGTGTTCCACGTGCCACACCTAGTCCCAGGGCAAGACTTGTGCCTTCGAGACCTGGTGGTAACAGACTGTTTTGTGGGAACTCAGACGGCACTTAGAAAGGCTGGCAGGACTTTATTCTCTTACAGTTATAAAACTTTTGAAAATTGGCCCTAATAGGGTGGCACCTGTGGCTCAGTGAGTAGGGTACTGGCTCCATATACGGAGGGTGGTGGGTTCAAACCCAGCCCCGGCCAAACTGCAACATAAAATAGCCGGGCGTTGTGGCGGGCGCCTGTAATCCCAGCTACTTGGGAGGCTGAGGCAAGAGAATCACCTAAACCCAGAAGCTGGAGGTTGCTGTGAGCTGTGTGACGCCATAGCACTCTAAGTAAAGTGAGACGCTGTCTCAAAAAAAAAAAAAAGAAAAAAAAAAGAAAATTGGCTCTCATAAAAGAACAAGAGAACACTCTGTCTTTCTTTTTTTTTGCAGTTTTTGGCCGGGGCTGGGCTTGAACCCACCACCCCCGGTATATGGGGCCAGTGCTCTACTCCTTGAGCCACAGGCACCGCCCGAGGACACACTTTCTGAGTCAAAGCAGCCCACTGAGCTCAGGCAGTGGGTCAGACTCCTTAAGGACAAAAACAGAATGTCCTGGCAGCTGTGGAACTGTGAGGTAATCCCCTCCTCACTGTCTGGAGACAGATGCGTCAAAAATAAACCCCCAAGTGTCTGTTCATAACATTGCAAGCGAAAAATAAATCTTTCCAAAATTAATCTAGGAGGCCCTAGAACACACACATGTACCCCTTATTTGTTGTGTGTACGCTGTTTGCACTTCGGTGCTGCGAGGACTCGGGCACTTGTTGGCACCTTCTTTAGAGTTTAGTGGGATTTTAAAGGATTGTGGCCTGAAGCTACTGTGCTGACATTAACAGAAGCTCCCTGTCACAGGTTCTGGATGAGCATTTTCCTAACTGCACGCATGGCTTTGGTCTGAGAGAACAGGAGACATACCTGGTGGGGAGGCCCTGCCCCCCAGTCACTGCAGTGTGAGTGTGTGGCTCTCAAAGTTCCCAGTCAGCAGGTGGCGAGTGTGTGGCAGCCCAGGGAGTCTATTTCTGGGCTGCTGGGGTTGGGTGGGGGGAGACGGTGTGAGGCTGCTCTGTCTGTGGCCTGGTGGAACAGTAGGTGCAGATATGGCTGCTGCTGACCACGCATGTTTTGTCACCAGAATCTCCTTAAGGAAAAAAACAAACAGATGGCTCCCTATGAGGGAACAGAATTTAGCTCTTTTGCTGATCAATCTGGTCTGTCTGGCCATTGTGGGAGACTGACAACACCACAGGACTCACCCCAGGGTTGGGGGGGCCTAGACCAGGGAACAGATGCTGGGAGCCGGGTAGAGGCAGGAGCCTGGTGGAGGCCACAAGTATAGAGTAAAGGATGGAGACCTAGAGGCCCCAGCAATGTGGGCGACTAGCTGTCCCAGGTCATCCATGAATTCACCGAGACTGCTTGGGAGACTTCACAAACACAGCCTGCTTTCTTTGGGGACTTGGGGCCTTGTAGCTGTCTAAGTGGTCCATGTCCTATAAGGGAGGATAGCTAAGCTACTTGAAAACCTTTCATAAGCATCATCTTTTTTTAAAATTATTTTTTATAGAGACAGGGCCTCGCTGTACAGCCCAGGCTGGTCTTGAAGCAATCCTCCTACTTTGGCCTACCAAAGTGCTGGGATTAGAGGTGTGAGCTACTGCACCTGGCTGCAGTTTAGAGGCGCTTGTTTTCTGAGCATTTACTGGTTTTACTGCAGTTTTTCTTTTGCAGAAGAGCTGCTGAGGCCTGAAACCCACCCTACATCTTTCTCTGGGGTGAGGCTCTTATACAAGACTTCAGTTTTTTCTTCTCTCTGCCTCTCCATCAGCACATTTCCCCTTAGAATTATAGTTCTTACTTCAGCTTTACTGAAACATTCAGAGTCGGATCACATCCTAGAATGTTTTCAAGGCCAGTCTTTTTGCTTAATGTGCTTTGAGAAACATTCTTGAGTAAGCCTATAAATGAAATAAATCAAGTTTATACCACAAAACCTCATGGTGCCTCATTTCTGAGCAGTTTGTGCGCCGAGATTATAAGTTTTGTTTCATCTATTTCAGGAGGGAGTACCCCTCTCTAGCACTCCCTAGTCTCTTACAGAAACCCTCCTTCTCAGCTGCTTGTTCTTCCCCTGTCAGCCTCCAAACATATGTTCTCTGCAGCCTGGTGGTTGCCCAGAGACACCAGAAGTGAATCCAGAAGATGGTTTCTGAAAGAAGCAAAAAATTGGTTTCTGGGGGATAGCAAAGTTATTTTTCCATTTAAAAAATATTTACTGTAGGGCAGCACATGTGGCTCAAAGGAGTAGGGCGCCAGCCCCATATGCCAGAGGTGGCAGGTTCAAACCCAGCCCTGTTAAAAGTTGCAAAAAAAAAATATATATATATATACACATATATATATACACATACTCTACACATATATATATACACATATATATACATATGTGTGTGTATATACATATATATTTATTTATTGCAGGGCGGCACCTGTGGCTCAAAGGAGTAGAGTGCTGGCTCCATATACTGGAGGTGGCAGGTTCAAACCCAGCCACCGGCCAAAAAAAACTGCAAAAATAAACACATTTATTGCATCTTTTTAATGTGAGAAGAAATGCATACTCATTTATAAACATTTTTGAGGGCGATATCTGTGGCTCAGTGGGTAGGGCACCGGCCCCATATACCAAGGGTAGTGGGTTCAAACCTGGTCCCAGCCAAACTGCAACAAAAAAATAGCCAGGCATTGTGGTGGGTGCCTATCGTCCCAGCTACTCGGGAGGCTGAGGCAAGAGAATCGCCTTAGCCCAAGAGCTGGAGGTTGCTGTGAGCTATGATGCCACAACACTCTACCGATGATGACAGAGTGAGACTCTGTCTCTAAAAAAAAAAAATTAGCCGGGTATTGTGGTGGGCGCCTGTAGTCCCAGCTACTCAGGAGGCTGAGGCAAGAGAGTTGGAGGTTGCTGTGAGCTGTGATGCCACGCACTCTACAGAGGGTGACAAAGTGAGACTCTGTCTCTAAAAAGAAATAAAAATAAAATAAAAACATTTTGAAAAGAGGGAAAGGTTGGTAACGAGGGTTACACCTGCTCAGTGCTGCCCGACCCAGAGATGGGGCCATCCCTCACGCCTCCTTCTCCCGACACCCACACATGTAGGTTCACATGCAGGTTCTTACACGGCTGAGAGCAAATTCCTTTCTAATTTCATACCATTTCTAGTTTTACTTTACAATCCTAGTGTGATGCTTTGGGGGAAACAATCTGTGTTTTCAGACTTGCTATTTTGGAGAAAGAGCTAAGTGGAGGCTTCCCTGCATGCAGCTTTGGGGCAACCAGAGTCAGAGCCCACACAGGGGCCATAATCCAGCTGGCCCTGCCCTGCCCTGCAGCAATCGGCTGCTCCCTGGCCATGCTGGGCCTGCAGGTGCCAAATGGGGAGCACCTGGGCTGATGGTGGCCAGTTGGTACCTGGGCCCTATGGCTGGAAGCAGGGCTCCCCATGGGGCAAGTGAGTGGCAGGTGGGGTGTGTGGCAAATCTGGGAGACACACAAACAGGGTCCTGCCCACCTGTCTTGTGAATTTGTAATCTGCACTGATGAGAGGCCCTTTCCTCCTCAGGGTGAAAAGTTTTCTTTCCCAGTGTTCCCTTAAGGGGGAGTAACTTTTGGGAAACCCTTTGCGGCTATATGTAGGTTGTTTGCACCCTTTCACAGGAATTGACTACAAGACCACCACCATCCTGCTCGATGGCCGACGGGTGAAGCTGCAGCTCTGGTGAGTCTGGGGTCCCGTTTTCGGCTCCTGGGAGGGACTTCCTAGGCAAAGGAGGAGCCTCATGTGGAGGGCACAGCACCCCAACGGAACTATAGTCCTACTGTCCCAGCTGTAGCCAGTGGCTTCCCCCAAAAGCAGTGACCCTGGTACCCACAGGCCTGTTGTATAGGGGGTGGGGACCCCAGAACTGACACAGCATTGTGCTAGGTAGTGGGCTTTATGGGCTCAGAATGTGAAACCTGGTATCTGGAAAGACACCTCCCTGGGGCCAGAAGGGGACCAGCATGGTGTGTGGTTGAGAGGGCCAGGCCACTGAGTGCCCAGTAGGAACTCAGAGCCTCCTCATGCCAAGTGAGGCTGGCCTCCCTACCCCGTGGGCCCTGGACTGGCTGTCCTGGCTCTGAGGCTCTGGCCATGCCCTCTCCCCTGCCCTTTAGCGTGGGCTTCCAGGGCTCCTGCTGGGACTAAGGACAGTCTCCTGGGCCCCATGGCACTTCCCTCCTCCCCCCAACCGCATGGGCCCATTCCCCAGCATGTGGCCTGCAATAACTAGGGCTCCTTCTCCGTCCCTCCACTCCCACTCCTTCCAGGAGCAGCCAGTCCCTGAGGCTGGCCAGGGAGCCTCTCTCCATAGCGTCCCCTGGATACCCCACCTTCCCACTGCTCAGTCTTGGACCTTCCCACCTGGGGATATTGGTGCTGCCCAGAGGCACTGTCAGACTCTGCCCTTCTCTGCCCTGGGCTCTGTCTCTCCTCCTCTCAAATCACCTTATTCCCAAGTCCCTTCTCTCCTGCTCCCCAGACCACTTGGTCCCAGGTGTAAAAGCATCTGCAGGCCCCACCCTGCCCACATGTACCCCTGGCCTCAGAGGCTGCTCCTATTAGCCATTCTGGCTTCCTTCTTGGAGCCCTCAGACTCCCAGGGGCACCCGCTGAAGTGGGCATGATTTTTCTTTCTTTCTTTCTTTCTTTTTTTTTTGAGACAGAGTCTCACTATGTTGCCCTTGGTAGAATGCTGTAGCCTCACAGCTCACAGCAACCTCAAACACTTGGGTATAAGCGATTCTCTTGCCTCAGCCTCCTCAAGTAGCTGGGACCACAGGCACCCACCACAACGCCCAGCTATTTTTTGTTGCAGTTGTCATTGTTGTTTAGCTGGCCCAAGCTGGGTTCGAATCAGCCAGCCCTGGGTATATGTGGCTGGTGCCATAACCACTATGCTACAGGTGCCATAACCACTGTGCTACAGATGCCAAGCCTGAAGTAGGCATGTTAATTGCACAGGAGAACATGTATCAATTTTGCTCTTAGAGTAGCCTCTGGGAGACAACTGTCCTGAGAGCTGCCTCTGTGCACAAGCCACCAGGATTTGGGTCCCAGAGCACCTCTGCCATGCTGACTTACGCCTTGTGGATCTCTACTCTGGTCCTCCTGGGCACCGGCACCCTGCATGTGTGTCATCTACAGGACTAGGGCATTTCTTTCTTTCCTTCTTCCTTTTCTTTCCCTCTTCCCTCCCTCCTTATTTCCCTTCCTTTCTTCTTTCCTTCCTTTCAGATAGAGTCTCACTTTGTTGCCCTGAGTAGAGAGTGCCGTGGCATCATAGCAACGTCAAACTCCTGGGTGTAAGCGATTCTCTTGCCTCAGCTTCCCGAGTAGCTGGGACTACAGGCGCCCACTCGGACTTCAGCTATTTTTAGAGACAGGATCTTGCTCTTACTGAGAACTCCTGTGCTCAAGCAATCCACCTGCCTTAGCCTCCCAGAGTGCTGGGATTACATGTGAGAGCCACCGTGCCCGGCCTAAGGCCTTCTTTTGACTCAGCCCAGTCAGTTCCTTGGATTGGTAAATTTAGGAATGTTGCTAAAGGTTTGACCCATGTGATCTTACAGTTTAGTGGGAAGTGAGGGGGCTCCACTGGCCTATTTCTACCTCAGTGTAGACTTACCTTCCTTACTACACAACTTTTTCTCCAAATGAAACATATTTTTGAAAATCTATATTAATTTAAATGTATGAGAACTATGTTAAACTCATCAGTAATTTTTCTGGTTTGACTTCTTAAATGAGAATTGAAAAAGAGAATAAGACTGGGTGTGGGGGCTCATGCCTGTAATCCTAGGCCTTTGAGAGGTCAACATGGAAGGATTTTTTGAGTCCAGCAGTTCAAGACCAGCCTAGACAACATAGTGAAACTCTGTCTCTACATAAAACGAGAAACATTGGCTGGGTATCATAGCAGGTGCCTGTAGTCCCAGCTTGAGCTCAGGAGTTTACAGCTGCAGTGAGCTGTGATGATGCCACTGCGCTCCAGCCAGGGTGACAGAGTGAGACTCTGTCTCTAAAATAAAGAAAAAGAAAGAAACAAGGAGAATGAGGGTAGAAGGATTCCCAGCAACATCCAGATCATTCCAAGAGACATGCAGCAGCTTTGCTGGAGTCACTAACGGCCATAAAATGCATCTGGTGTAGCTCTGAAGTCCAAGAGCCTTGCTGTAGGAAGAAGTGCTGATTTCTTCCTAACAGTCTCCAACATCTTTTCCAGGGACACGTCGGGGCAGGGAAGATTCTGTACCATATTCCGCTCCTACTCTCGGGGTGCACAGGTAACAGCACCCCTAAGCCGGGAGGTCAAACTGACTTTGAATGCTTAACTAACTAACCATCCTTGTTAGTGGATAGAGGATAAGGCAATTAAACTTACTTATATATGATGTCAAAGTCTAAATTGTGCTGTGGAGTATTTGTTCAGAAGACTTCTTTTTTAATTAAGTTTTTAAAAAAAATTTTTTTATTGTTGCAGTTTGGCCAGGGTTGGGTTTGAACTCACCACCCTCGGTGTATGGGGCCAGCACCCTACTCACTGAGCCACAGGCACCACCCACTCAGAAGCCTTCTTTAGTATTAGGGGTGTCCGCATGAACATATCCGAGGGAGTGTGCATATGAGAGACACAGGCTCAGACGTGTGCACTGTGTGCGTGTGTCTGTGCACACGTGTAGTGTGGGTGTGACAAGTGCATGTGAGCTGTGTGGGCACACAAGTGCATGTCTGTACATGTGTGCATGCCTGTGCAGGCAGGTGGGCCTTGCTCCAGCCAAGGTAGTTATTCATGCAGTGCCCCTTTCTGTGTCTCTGGAGCAGCTTATGGATGTGAGTTCTAGTCTCTAGCTCACCCTGAAATTTGAGGATTTATCAATGAGCTTATGAAATATCATTGGAGATATTCTAAAAACTGTGACATTTGGTTGATAAATCAAAATTGCACACTTTGTGTTAAGGAATAGTTATTTAATGGAATGTGTGTCTCTGACTGAGGAGCTTACATGCCAGCCAGTGCGTCCATAGTGGCCTGCTGGGCCCCAGGCTATGCCTGCTGCCTGCTAAACCTCTGCCCTCCTCCCAGGGTGTGATCCTTGTCTACGACATTGCAAACCGCTGGTCTTTTGATGGCATCAATCGATGGATTAAGGAGATTGATGAGGTATGATACACAGATGCCATTGCCCGGATCTGTGTAGGCTTGGGAGGACTTCAGGCTGGGGGCTGGTGTACACATGGGGGCCAGAGCACAAGGCAGGGACTTCTGCAGGAGGATGTTACCTCAGGACACAGCACTGGGCTGGGCAGAGCCCATGAGTGTCACCACAGAGGTGTGTTGGCTGTGCCTGCGGCTAGGCCCCATGGTTGGGCCTGCCTTACTCTTTGCTGCCGGGTGAGGGAGTCAATGCAGGCAGCTAAAACGCAGTGGTTCGTACAAGCCCACTGCATCGGTGTCCTGTGGCTGCTGGGACAGGTGGCCACAAACGGGGTCTTCATTCCCAGTTACAGAAGAAGGTGCAGGCAGGGCCACACTCCCTCCGAGTGCTCTGGCTGGGCTCTTCTCAGCCTCCTCAGCTCCTGCTGGTGGCTGGCAGTCCTTGCTGTCCTTTGTTTCCTGTGTGTCCCTGTCATCTCTTCTCCTTAGAAGGACTGTCATTAGATGAGGGCCCACTCTTTTTTTTTTTTTTCTTTCAGTTTTTGGCCAGGGCTGGGCCTGAACCCACCACCTCCGGCATATGAAGCCAGTGCCCCACTCCTTTGAGCCACAGGCACCGCTGAGGCCCACTCTTATTCAGCGCAACCTCATCTTAGTTAATTACAACTATAAAGACTTTCAAAATAAGATCTCATTTTTTTTTTTTTAATGTATTATTTTACTTTATTTTAATAGGTTTGGGGGTATAAGCTGAGTTTCATTGTGTGAGTATTTAGTGCAATGGCAGGGCCTGCCTGTGGCCCCCGATAGTGTCCACTGTGCCCACAGTACTGAAACCCTAGTGTCTGCCACCACTCTGCGCCTCGAGTCAAATAAGACCCAGTCTGAGGTTCTGGTGGGGAAGAATCCAAGCACCCAATCCACGTCACCAATGGCAAAGTCCCACCCGTATGACGCCTTTCCCTTACCTTTCTTCTACTTTCAGCATGCTCCTGGGGTCCCTAAGATCCTGGTGGGGAACCGGCTCCATCTGGCCTTCAAGCGACAGGTGCCCACGGAGCAGGCCCAGGCCTATGCAGAGCGCCTAGGTGTGACTTTCTTTGAGGTCAGCCCGCTCTGCAACTTCAACGTCACAGAGTCCTTCACAGAGCTGGCCAGGACTGTGCTGCTGCGGCATGGTATGGACCGGCTCTGGAGGCCGAGCAAAGGTAGGCAGGGCCCATGTCTGCCCAAGAGAAATAAAATGTTTTCCTGGCTCGGTGCCCATAGCACAGTGGTTATGGTGCCAGCCACATAACCAAGGCTGACGGGTTCAAACCCAGCCTGGGCCAGCTAAACAACAATGACAACTGCAACAAGAAAATAGCCATGTGTTGTGATGGGCGCCTATAGTCCCAGCTACTTGGGAAGCTGAGGCAAGAGAATCACTTAAGCCCAAGAGTTGGGGGTTGCTGTGAGCTGAGACACCATAGCACTCTACCAAGGGTGATATAGTGAGACTATGTCCAAAAAATAAAAAAAACCCACACTTCCAAAAAGACAGTTTTGTCAGAAAGCTGATGACAGGAATTTATGAAACCTGCCCTTGGGTAGAGGTGGAGTCATGCAGGGTCTGCTGCTTTCGTAAGGGGTGTCCCTAGCATCCCTGCTGGGAGGGAAGGTGAGGGCGTCACCTGGGACAGCCCCATTGGGACCCCTTCCTCTAAGCCTGGTCTGTCCTTCCTAAGTGCTGAGCCTACAAGACCTGTGCTGCCGTGCGGTAGTGTCTTGCACACCTGTGCACCTGGTGGACAAGCTCCCGCTACCGATGGCCTTGAGAAGCCACCTCAAGTCCTTCTCCATGGCCAGCGGCCTGAACGCCAGGATGATGCACGGCCGTTCCTACTCTCTGGCCGCCAGTACCATTCACAAGAGGAGCAGTTTCCGCAAGGCGAAGGTTGTCCGCCTACCCCAGAGCCCTCCCAAAAGCTGCACCAGAAATGGCTGCAAAATTTCTTAAGGAAGCCACTAAAAAGTGACACACTGGACTCTGTCCAGGAGCAACTCTGAGTAGTCATGCCTGGAGGATGCTGATGCAGCCTAGATCCAGGAAGCGCGTCTCGCTTTCTCCTGGTGACAGAGCTGCGTGGGGATGTCTATGCCACTTCCTGCAGTGAGAACAGACAATGTGGTTTGACTGTGGATTTTTACATGGACGTGTATGAAGTCTGTGTTTTAGATGAGTGTGTATAAGGAGAAAATGAGTGCTCTATGAACTCCTGATAACATGGAATTTTGAATGCTACTTACGTCATGATTGCACTGCAACACTTTCTTTAAAATAATTGCTTTTAGGCCTGGCCCAGTGGCTCATCCCTGTAATCCCAGCCCTTGGGAGGCCGAGGCAGGTGGACTGCCTGAGCTCACAGGTTTGAGAGCAGCCTGAGACCTTGTTGCTGAAAATAGCCGGGTGTTGTGGCAGGCGCCTGCAGTCCCAGCTATTGGGGAGGCTGAGGCGAGAGAATCACTTAAGCCAAATGAGGTTGCTGTGAGCTAAGACGCCACGGCACTCTACCGAGGGTGACAAAGTAAGACTCTGTCTCAAAAAAAACAAAAACAAAAAACCTGCCTTTATGCAAGTGATAAGCATAAATTCAAGGGGATTCAAGAAGCGATGACAGTGAGACAATTTAGAGTCACTGATATCACAAGACAGGTCTTTTTGTGAGAACCACCTTTTTAATGTTAAAGCACCAAATTGTACAATGCTGCAACAGGCCTGCCCAGCTTGTGTATGAAATGGCTTGGTAAAATATTTGCTACGTTATTTACTACATATGGGGTTTGGTAAATGATTTATATGCATATTTTCTGTAAATCTACATTTTTTTACAAGATGTTCTACAACTTACGAAGCTAAGAGAAGTCGATGCCAAAGATCTCTCTGGCTGTGTTGATGTGGCCGACACAGCTCAGCAGACCTACATGGAAATGGTGCAGTAAGGAATGAAGTAAACACACTTATTTAAGAAAAAGTTTGTCAGTAATAAAACGTTACACTGTTTCTCTCTTGGCAGAGTTGCTGGCTGGTTCTTTCTACCTTTGTGTACTTATTATAACCCTTAACTTCACTTGCTTTATTGGGGCCTGGTATAGATTTAGCAGCACTGGTTGAAAGAGATTTCTGTTCCTGAAAAGAAATGTAGAGGAAGAAAGTGAGAAATATTAGAAATGACACTAAAGCATGTGCCTGTCTGGCAAAGTCTCCCCAAGGTGCTTGGAGACATCAGAAGGGCTCCCAGGAGGCCCCCCAGGCAAACGCCACAACTCGGCTGACTTGGCAGCATCTGCAGGTCTCTCTCTTGACCTCTCTGTGGCAACTGGAAGTTACCATAAACACTGAATGAAAAAATCTTCAAATGAGAAAGTGCCCAGATATCCCCAGTCTCTGCTAGAGATTCTGTTAGAGATTTTTAGAAATTAAGGCACTAAGCATCCAGAGCAGTACCTTCCTTCAGAGGTGACAGAGGGAGGCCCAGAGGGGAGAAGCACTCGCCCCTGAAGGCCTGGAGCCAGGCTGGGCATCTGGCCCCCTGGGTATATCAGGTAACCACTGAGGGTTTTAGGACATTCTCCTGAGACCCTTGCATCCATGAGGGAGGAAATGGCTGGGGATAGCTGAGCTCAGCGGCAGCCAGGCATGGCATCTCTCAGGCACGTTTGCAAACAGGGGAGCTATAAGGAGAGGCCAAGTTAAAGGAAACCCCTGCAACAGCCTCTCTTCCTTCCCTTTGGAGACACCCCCTCCTGCCTTGTCTGGGTTGGTGGTGAAAGGTGGTGACTTCAGTCCCTGGAGGCAGGACTAAACCAGGACAGCTGGTGTCTTTGCTCCCTTCCCATCTCTTTTCTTTCTTTTTTTTTTTTTTTTTTGCAGTTTTTGGCCAGGGCTGGGTTTGAACCTCTGGCATATGAGGCTGGTACCCTACTCCTTTGAGCCACAGGCACCGCCCTCTTTTCTGCTTTTTAATTGAAAGACTCCTGAGGACTACCATCAACATCCCAGCAGGAATACACTAAAGGGCAAGAGCCCTTGAGAGCCTGACTTGCTGTAGCCCTCTGGAAGGTGTTTAAGGAGCACGTGGGCTGCCCAGGGGCCTTGGCCCTCCTCCCCCCAGAAGGAGTCTCTCTGGGATCCTGCGGAGGGAGCATGGCCCTGCCAATGTATTGGTTTTGGACTTCTGGCTTCTAGAACTGTGAGAAAATAAATATCTGTTTATTTATTGACAGAGTCTTGCTCTGTTGCCCTGGGTAAAGTGTCTTGGTGTCATAGCTCACAGCAACCTCAAACTCTTGGGCTCAAGTGATCTTCCTATTTCAGCCTCCCCAGGAACTGGGACTACAGTCATCCACCACAATATCCAGCTATTTTTTCTATTTTTAGTAGAGATGGGGTCTTGCTCTTGCTCAGGTTGGTCTCCCACTCCTGAGTTCAGGCAATCCACCTGCCTTGACCTCCCAGAGTGCTAGGATTACAGGTGTGAGCTTGGTGAAATATCTGTTATTTTAAGCCAAGTTCATAGCAATTTGTATGACAGCCCCAGGAAACTAATTCAAAGAGGAAATAAATTCTGCTTCACAACGGAGAGTGCCTGAGGAAGTCAAAGTGGCATTTCTGTGAAATAAAAACAAACACCACTATGGCATGTATTAAGTGCATGGGTTTGGGTGGTGAATATACAGAAATTATAATTGAAGTGTAAATTAAACCCTAGAGAAACTTTATCATTTTGTTAAACTTTGCCATTTGTCATTTTCTTCCATGGTCCTTTTTTTTTTTTTTTTGAGACAGAGTCTCACTTTGTCACCCTCAGTAGAATACCCTGGCATCATGGCTCACAGCAACCTCAAACTCTTGGGCTCAAGTGATTCTCTCACCTCAGCCTCTCAAGTAGCTGGGCTAAAGGTGCCCACCACAATGCCCAGGTATTTTTAGAGACATGGACTTGCTCTGGCTCGAAGGTCTCCAAACTTTGAGCTCAGGCAATCCATCCGCCTCAGCCTCCCAGAGTGCTGGGATTACAAGTGTGAGCTACTGCCCAGCCATTTTTTGGGGGGTGTTCTTCCATGGTCTTTACTGCCAGCAAATCTATCCCCAGTATAAACACAAGCACTAGATTACAGCCAGATGTTTGTGATCCTTTATTCAGTGTTGAAATTCAAAATATATTATACATGATTGTCTTCAATTGCCCTGTGAAAATTACTGCAATGCAGAATATTTTCGTAGAGAACTTGCAACTTTTTAAAAAAATTTTTTTTTGTAGAGACAGAGTCTCACTTTATTACCCTTGGTAGAGTGCCGTGAAGTCACAGCTCATAGCAACCTCCAACTCCTGGGCTTAAGTGATTCTCCTGCCTCAGCCTCCTAAGTAGCTGGGACTACAGGTGTCCGCCACAACACTAGGCTATTTTTTTGTTGCAGTTTGGCCAGGGCCGGATTTTAACACTCTACCCATGGTATATGGGACTGGCGCCCTACCCACTGAGCCATAGGCGTTGCCTGAGAACTTGCAACTTTTTTTTTTTGAGACAGAGCTTCAAGCTATCACCCTGGGTAGAGTGCCGTAGTGTAACAGCTCACAGCAACCTCCAACTCC
Organism: Loris lydekkerianus; assembly: GCA_963574355.1. Lineage (NCBI taxonomy): Eukaryota > Metazoa > Chordata > Mammalia > Primates > Lorisidae > Loris > Loris lydekkerianus. The sequence goes on along the minus strand of CAUYPK010049815.1, from coordinate 8,423 downwards.
TGGGCTTAAGTGATTCTCTTGCCTCAGCCTCCCAAGTAGCTGGGACTACAGGCACCTGCCACAACGCCTGGCTATTTTTTGGTTGGAGTTGTCATTGTTGTTTGGCAGGCCCAGGCTGGATTCGAACCCACCAGCTCTAGTGTATGTAGCTCATGCCTTAGCTGCTTGAGCTACAGGCGCCACCCAACTTGCAATTTTGACGAGGGATTATTTATGCAAAATATTGATTTTATAAACAATATCAATTACAAGCTTCATAATATTCATTCCTTTTTTTTTGTTTTTTTTGAGACAAACTCTGTTGCCCAGGCTAGGGTGCTGTGGTGTCATCATGGCTCATGGCAACTTCAAACTCCTAGGCTCAAATGATCCTCCTGCTTCAGCCTCCCAAGTAGCTGGGACCACAGTCATCCACCACAACACCTAGCTAGTTTTTCTGGGGGTTTTTTGCAGTTTTTGGCTGGGGCTGGGCTTGAACCCAGCCACCTCCAGCATATGGGGCCAGCGCCCTACCCCTTTGAGCCACGGGCGCCGTGCTAGTTTTTCTGTTTTTAGTAGAGGTGTGGTCTCACTCTTGCTCAGGCTCATCTCAATCAACCCACCTGTGTCTACCAGAGTGCTCAGCTTACAGGTGTGAGACTCTTGAGGCTGGCTATATATATATATATATATTTATGTGTATATATATATATATATATATATATATCTTAATGAACGGTAATACTATTATGAATATAAATACCTATGTACTCATCTACAAAGATCTCTGCATATTATTTTGGTTTTCTGTGGCTGCTGTAACAAGTTGCCACAATTTAGTGGTCTAAAGCAACAGAAATGTATTCTGTCACAGTTCTAGAGGCCACAAGTCCTAAAACAGCTTCACTGGGCTGAAATCAGGGTATTGCTCTCTCTGGAGGCTCCAGAAGAGGATCCCTTCTGCCTCTCCCCAAGTCTGGGACTCCTTGGCAAGGCTGCATGGCTCCAATCTGTCTTCCTGGGTGTTAATTTTCCCCCTGTCTCTTATAAAGACATGTGTGGCATTCAGGGCACATCTTGATCATCCAGGATAATCTCTGTATCTCAAATACTTCATTTTAATCACACCCGCAGATATTCTTTTATTTATTTATTTATTTGAGATAGTCTCCCTTTGTTGTACTGGGTAGAGTGCCATGGCATCATCATAGCTCACAGCAACTTCAAACTCTTGGGCTCAAGCAATCCTCCTGCCTCAGCCTCCTGAGTATCTAGGACTACACGCACCCACCACCATGTCTAGCTAATTTTCCTATTTTTAGTAGAGATGGGGTCGCGCTCTTGCTCAAGCTGGTCTTGAACTCCTGAGCTCAAGGGATGCACCTGCCTTGGCCTCCCAGACTGGTGGGATTACAGGTGTGAGCCACTGCACCTGGCCCAGATACACTTTTTCCAAAATAAGCTGATAGTAAAGGTTCCAGAGGCCAGGCATTGTGGCTCATGCCTGTAACTCCAGCGTTTTAGGAGGCTGAGACAAGAGGATCACTTGAGGCCAGGAGGGGCCACCCAGATACTCCAGGTTGATCTCCCCATCTCAAGGCTGTCCATGAGGCTGTTACTTGGGTGACAAGACATGCCTTTCCCTGTGACAGATTATCCTCCTCTCCTAGGAGTAACCACTATCTCCAACTCTTTGTAAACTGCAGCCTCAGTTTCTTTTACATGGATGGATTCTCAAACAATAGCTTCTGGAGTTTTGCCTTCCCATGAGTACTCTCTTCTCTTCCCTTCCTAAAGACACTTGTCACTGGGTTTAGGTCCTACCCTAATCCAGGATGATCTTGAGAACCTCAATTACACCTGCAAAGTCTTTGGCTGTTATCCCAGCACTCTGGGAGGCCAAGGTGGATGGATCGCTTAAGCTCAGGAGTTCAAGACCAGCCTGATCTAGAGCAAGACCCTGTCTCTACTAAAAATAGAAAAAATAGCTGGGCATGGTGGTGGGTACCTGTGGTCCCTGCTACTCAGGAGGCTGAGGCAGCAGGATTGCTGAAGCCCAAGAGTTTGAGGTTGCTGTGAGCAATGACACAGGCACTCTACCCCTGGGCAGCAGAGTGAGACTGTCTCAACCGCTCCCCCCAAAACCAAAAACCAAAACAACTGCAAAGACTCAAATAAGGTTGTACTCACAAGGCCTGGGTAGACATATCTCTTGGGAGCCACTGTCCAGTCCACTTCCAGGGGCAGCTTTGAACTTCCCGGCTGGGACATAAGTGACTGGTTAGTGGCACCCTAACACCAGCCTGTAACAGCCGCGGGAAGACGCCAAATTTAAATGAACTGAAGTCTCACGCCTGTAATCCCAGCACTCTGGGAGGCCTAGGTGGGTGGATCGCCCGAGCCAGAACGAGACCCGGCCTCTAAAACTAGCCGGGCGTTGTGGCGGGCGCCCGTAGTACCAGCTACTAGGGAGGCTGAGGCAAAAGGATCGCTTGAATCCAAGAGTTGGAGGTTGCTGTGAACTGTGAGGCCAGGCACTTTACCGAGGGCGACAGAGTGAGACTCCGTTTCAAAAAATAAATAAAAGTGGGCGGCGCCTGTGGCTCACAGGAGTAGGGCTCCGACCCCATATACCGGAGGTGGCGGGTTCCAACCCAACCCCGGCCAAAAATAAAAAAATAGAAAAAACAAATAAATGAACTGAAGGGGCCGCGCCGCACAGATGGCGCTAGGAGACCGGGAGGAAGGCCCACCGCGCCTCCTTCCCTGCTACGGCACGACAGGTCTCCGCGCGTGCACGTGGCAGTAGGGACCCGAGCGGCCGCAGTCCGCGCCCCGGCCCCTAGTCGCCGCTGGGCTTCCTGAGCAGGAGGGTAATCTATCTCCCGTCCTCTCGGCAACCTCGGGGAGAAGCCAGTCTCTTTCTCTCACGTGAGACCCACCTGCCTCTTGCAGCGGTCCCCAACCTTTGTGGCACCAGGACCGGTTCCAGGGAAGACAACTTTTCCACGGGGCAGGGCGGGTCTGATATGAGTCTGCGAGCCCCTGATTTACGGCACTCCGCGCGCGGACGGACCTTCCTGCTGGTGACAATCCGCACTTGAGGCGTTCCTAGAGCGCGCGGCCCCCCTCGGCCCCACCGCCGGTCACCAGGCCGTAGGTTCTCATAAGGCGCCGCAGTTTACAGCAGGACTCGCGCTCCGAGGAGAGCGTAATGCCGCCGCTGTGTCCGTGCCCGGGTGTCCGTGGGCTGTGTCCTGTCAGTGCCCCCGCGTGGTCGCGGTTCGGGGCCTGCCTGCGCTTCAGGGGCGCCGCAACTCCGGGTTCGGGTCAGCCTCCCTCACTGGGTCTGCCTCTCCGACCACCCGCAGGCCTCTACGGTCCCCGCCCCTGCGGCCTGGCCCGCCCACTCGGCGCTCCCTCCTCGCCCTGCCTCGGTTGGATGCACTCGGCACTCTGCGGCCTCCCTGGCAGCTTGCGCGAGCACGCACGCACGCACGAACGCACGCACACGGAGCACTTCCGGCCGCGGCGGCCTCTGCGCTGGCCTGACAAGAGCCGAGCGCCCGGTCTCCCCGAGCGGCATGCGGCGCTGAGGAGCGCTGACACCTCGGCGGCGCCATGAACCTCCTACCGTGTAACCCGCACGGCAACGGGCTGCTCTACGCGGGCTTCAACCAGGACCACGGTGAGGTGGGCCCCGCCCTATGCCCCACCTGCCGGCCTCCGCTCCCAGGGGCCCCCTCGCCGGTCTTTCTGCCCGGGGACCCCCTCTTGGTCTCCCTACCCGGGGACCCCCTCCCAGTCTCCCTACCCGGGGACCCATCTCCAGCCTCCCTACCCGGGGACCCCCTCCCAGTCTCCCTACCCGGGGAGCCACCTCCGACCTCCATACCCAGGGACCCCCTCCCAGGCTCCCTACCCTGGGGACCCAACCTCGGCCTCCCTTCTCGGGACCCACCTCCCGGCCTCCCTACCTGGGGTCCCCCTCCCAATCTCCCTACCCGGGGATCTACCCCCAGCCTCCCTACTCGGGGACCCTCCTGGTCTCCCTATCCAGAAACCCACCTCCCGGCCTCCCTACCTGGGGACCCCGCCCTTCCGGCCTCCCTGTGCTTCCCTACTCGGGGACCCACCTCATCCCTACCTCCCTACATGGGGACCCCCCTTCCCGGCCTCGTGGAGACCCTCATCCTGGTTGGGCCTTACCTCCCAAAGGCCTTCTGCCTTCCCATCCCCACTCCCAGGGATGCAGAGAACCCTCCCAGTTTTTCGTGACCCTGGGGACTGCCGCCACTCACCCTCTGGCAGTCCCTGACTGGCCGTAGACCGGACAGAGTCGGGCCTTGCTTTAGCCAGTCACTCGCACCCTCTTCTGTCGCACCCATTCTGGGTCTTTTCCGGCTCCTAGCCGGTTTGGCTCGAGTTTTTTCCCATGGCAGAATATACCATGTGCCTCAAAACCCTGATTTTTCTTGTATTCTATTTAAGTTCTTAAGCAAATAAGGTGTACTTGCAATCCCCAGGTTACCAAGATAGGGTTTGTTTGTAGGTTGAATTTGTGCATTTATCCATTACCTGTAACAGCCTCGGTTCCTAAGTTCGAACCGGATGTTTGCAATTCGTGGTATGCCTGTTGAATTGAAAATCGGTTGAGTTCTTTTCAGCCACAGAACCACACTTTATTGAGGATTTTTGAAGGCCATGTGACCTAGGCTGGGTATAGTAATGGTTCTTACCTTTTATGTTGGTTCAGTCAGAAAATGTCACCTATCCCACACTTCCCCCAGGGTTTTTTGTATGTTTGTTTGTTTGTTTGTTTGGTGGAATAGACGGCCTTTTAAAGTTATACCTTTGAGGGAAATCTCATTTCTTGTTGCATTTGGGAATCCAGCTGTAAGTCATTGGATGATTTAAACCACTGGGAGAGAGTGATCTTTTTACACAGGGTGTGCTTAAAGAGCTGCTCCTTGAGTGCCCTAGGATGGAGGTGTGAGTGATCAGATGCCTGCTGGGTTGGGCCGGGAGGGTCTCCCAAGTCCCTTCTTGTTGGGCAAGGAACTAGGATTTGGACAGATACCTCTCCACTTGAGATTTTAAGCTTCTGTTACTAAATTTCATAATTAGAACGATAGCTGTTATTTAGGGAAAGATTTCTAAGAATTTGTACCTCTTGCTTCTGGAAGTCTTGTTCTTGAACAGAATCAAAGTGAATGCTATTATGATCCCATATTTTTGGAGGTAATTTTAAATAGATATGCAATGATTGCCTGTCTCTAATTTGACAAGTTTTTACTTTGCCTTTTTGGGATTTGGCCCCTCTGTAGGGATTGTGAAGGAGCACATTTATGGTCAGAGAGGTTTGTGTTTGGGGCCAAATGTTGGACAGTGGGCAATATTTGAACATTATGAATTTGCATTAGCAGAGGAGGACCAGTAGCTTTTTAAATAGGTTCTGATAATAATAACATCTCCTTAAGAAATATACTTTGTCAGGCTGGGTGCATGTAGCTCAGGGGTTAGGGCACTGGCCACATGCTCTGGGGCTGGTGGTTTTGAACCCAGCCTGGGCCTGCTAAACAAAAAAAAAGAGCCAGGGGTTGTGGCAGGCACCTGTGGTCACAGCTACTAGGGAGGCTGAAGCAAGAGAATCGCTTGAGGCCCACAGTTTGAGGTTGCTGTGAGCTATGATGCCATGGCACTTTACCGAGGGTGACAAAGTGAGACTCTCAATAAAAAAACAACAACAAAGAAATATACTTTCGGCTCGACACCTGTGACTCAAGCTGCTAAGGTGCCAGGCACATACACCTGAGCTGGCGGGTTCGAGTCCATCCTGGGCCCACCAAAACAACAATGATGGCTGCAACCAAAAAATGGTCAGGCATTGTGGCAGGCGCCTGTAGTCCCAGCTACTTGGGAGGTAGAGGCAGGAGAATCGCTTGAGCCCAGGAGTTGGAGGATGCTGTGAGCTGTGATGCCACTGCACTCTACCCAGGGTGACAGCTGCTTGAGGCTCTGTCTCAAAAAAAATAAAAAAAATAAAAAATATATACTTTCAGTGGCCAGTTGTGGCTCACACCTATAATCCTAGCACTCTGGGAGGCCAAGGTGGGTGGATTGCCTGAGCTCACAGGTTTGAGACCAGCCTGAGCCAGAACGAGACCTTGTCTCTAAAAATAGCCAGGTGTTGTGGCGGGCACCTGTAGTCCCAGCTACTGGGGAGGCTGAGGCGAGAAAATCTCTTGAGCCCAGGAGTTTGAGGTTGCTGTGAGGTATGACGCCACAGCACTCTACCAAGGGCAACAAAGTGAGGCTCTGTCTCTACTAAAAAAAAAAAATAAAAAAAAATATTTTTAAATATATATATTAATATAATATAAAATACATAAATATATATACACACACACTTTCATAGCTTCATACTTAAGCTTCTGGTTATGGTTACGTTAATACCCTATAATGTAAATGTATGTGAGATTGTTGAGTTTCTTACATTTTATTTTTACTTACACAGATTTTTAACTTTTACTCTTTTTAACACTCTTATCACAAATTCAGGTTTAAAAATCATTTTTAAAAGGTTATTTGTCTATAATTTTAAGTTGTTTGCCCCATGGTCTTCCAAGACTCAAAAGTGTTGATACGGACATTTCTTTCTTTCTTTCTTTTTTTTTTTTTTTGTAGAGGCAAGAGTCTCACTTTATGGCCCTTGGTAGAGTGCCGTGGCATCACACAGCTCACAGCAACCTCCAGCTCCTGGGCTTAAGCGATTCTCTTGCCTCAGCCTCCCAAATAGCTGGGACTACACGCGCCCGCCACAATGCCCAGCTATTTTTTTGTAGCAGTTTGGGTGGGGCTGGGTTTGAACCCGCCACCCTTGACATATGGGGCCGGCGCCCTACTCACTGAGCCACAGGCGCCGCTCCCCCCCCCCCTTTTTTTTTATTGTTAAATCATAGCTGTGGGGGTAGCACCTGTGGCTCAAGGAGTAGGGCGCTGACCCCATATACTGAAGGTGGCAGGTTCAAACCCAGGCCTGGCCAAAAAAACAAAACAAAACAAAACAAAACATAGCTGTGTACATTAATGCAATGACCTGTACCCATTCTAAGATGCACCATAGATGTGGCCCCACCCATTACCCTCCCTCCACCCAAACCTCCCCCCTCCCTTCCCCTTCCTTGGCCCTTACCCCATAGTCTTGTGCTATAGTTGGGTTATAGCCTTCATGTGAAAGCTATAATTTAGCTTCATAGTAGGGCTGAGTACATTGGATACTTTTTCTTCCATTCCTGAGATACTTTGCTAAGGAAAATATGTTTCAGCTCCATCCATGTAAACATGAAAGAGGTAAAGTCTCCATCTTTCTTTAAGGCTGCATAATATTTCATGGTATACATGTACCACAATTTGTTAGTGCATTCATGTGTCGATGGGCAACTTGGGCTTCTTCCATGACTTAGCAATTATGAATTGGGCTGCAATAAACATTCTGGTACAGATGTCTTTGTTATATTGTGACTTTCGGTCTTCTTGGTATAAACCTAGTAAAGGAATTATAGGATAGAATGGCAGGTCTATTTTTAGGTCTCTAAGTATTCATCAAACATCCTTCCAGAAGGAACATATTAGTGGGCATTCCCACCAGCAGTGTAGTACTGTGCCCTTTCCTCCACATCCATGCCAACACTTCTGATTTTGGGATTTTGTTATGTGGGCTACTCTTACTGGGGTTAGGTGATATCTCAAAGTAGTTTTGATTTGTATTTCTCTAATGATTTAGGATGATGAGCTTTTTTTCATGTGTTTGTAGATTTTGCATCTGTCTTCTTTAGAGAAGTTTCTCTTTAAGTCCCTTGCCCACCCTGAGATGGGGTCACGTGTTCTTTTCTTGATAACAAATTTGAGTTCTCTGTGGATTCTGGTTTTTAGACCTTAATTGAAGGTATAACCTGCAAATATTTTCTCTCATTCTGAGGGCTGTCTGCTTGCTTTACTCACTATGTTCTTGGCTCTGCAGAAGCTTTTTAGTTTTATCAGGTCACAGTAGTGTATTTTTGATACTGCTTCAATTGCCTGGGGAGTCCTCCTCATAAAATATTCACCCAGGACAATTCCTTCAAGAGTTTTCCCTGCACTTTCTTCAAGTATTTTTATAGTTTCATGTCTTACGTTTAAATCTTTTATCCAATGAGAGTCTATCTTAGTTAATGGTGAAAGGTGTGAGCCCAGTTTCAATCTTGTACAGGTTGCCAGCCAGTTTACCCAGCACCATTTGTTAAATAGGGAATCTTTTCCCCACTGAAAGTTTTTAATTGGCTTGTCAAAGATCAAATAACGGTAAGTAGCTGGATCCATCTCTTGGTTCTCTATTCTGTTCCAGACATCTACTTCTCTGCTTTTGTGCCAGTACCATGCTGTTTTGATCACTATTGATTTAT
>CAUYPK010049813.1:0-28097 GCA_963574355.1 Loris lydekkerianus | reverse complement strand
AAAAACTGGGAAACTTAGTGACTCGAGTATAAGCCGAGGTGGAAAATGCAGCAGCTACTGGTAAATTTCAAAAATAAAAATATATACCCAAAACAATTACAATAATTGAGGAATCAGTAGGTTAAATGCTTTTCAATATTTATTGCTAAAAAAAAACTGTAAACTAGCAACAACAACTTTAAAACTTTAAATAAAGGGCAGAAAACTGTAGCTTAACAGGTAATCAAGCTAAATCACAAAGGTTAAAATCCTTCGAAACTGGATTCCTCCTCCTCATCATCTGTATGTCCAAACAGACGTCAGAAGACAACTGGAGACTACGTGCATTTGATTAGGTGCGTGTGCACCGAATCAAATAACCTGTATGACCCGAATATAAGCCGAGTTCAGGGTTTTTGGCACAAATTTTGTGCCGGAAAAACCTCGGCTTATACTCGAGTATATACGGTAAGTTCAAAGCACAGGTTTGAACTTATTTTCTTTGATCAACATAATTCAAGTGTGCCATGGAGTGTAAGTTTAGGTTCAAGTGTGCCGTGAGATAAAAAAGGTTGAAAAACACTGATCTAGGGAGTGGGGGGTTTGCAAATTTGAGTGGGAAGAGGAGCCACCATCAGGGATCTTCCATTCCCAGGCCTCAGGAGTGCCTGAACTAAGACAGGGCCCACGATTTACCAGAGAGGCCTGGTCCTGCAGCCCAGATACAGGAAAGCGAAGGGGGGACAGGTGCCTGAATCCTCAATGAAGGGGCCCGAAGAACCAGGACAGTAGCTTTGTCCCTTTCCGTCTCTCCAGTGTTTCTCTTAGGGTGCAATTGCTGCTTGATGTACAGGCCGGTGCTGGTCCCGAGCACTTCCCACACCAAGGAACCCTGTGGTGTCCGGGGGAAACACATTCTTGCTGTGCACTGGGGGTATCTGTGAGCAACACATTCGGTCTTTGTAAAGAACACCTAAAACCTTTGGAATCTCCTGCTAGATTAGTGTCTCTTGTATGCAAATGAGATGACTCCTGGGGTGAGTGGGTGGGTGAGAGCTTCAGGATGGAGGCTGGTTGCCAGAAAGCCCAAGCCCCGATTTGAAGGTTAGAACTTGCAGTCTCATCCCCCAACGATTGATCCCCAATCATTGGCCATTGATGACTGGACTCTACGTCCAGCGCTGGACATAGAGTCCAGTCGCCAATGGCCAATGATTTACTTGAGATCATGCCTAAATAATGAAAGCTTCACAAAAACTCCTAAACTGCAGGGTTTGGAGAGATTCCAGGTTGGTGAACATGTTGATGTGCTAGAAAGGTGGCAGTCCCAAAAAGCGCATGGAAGCTCTACAGCACTCCCCGTCCCCTCCTCACCTGGCCCGAAGCATCTCTTGCATTTGGCTGTTTCTGAGTTGTAGCCTTTATAATAAACTGGTAAATATTCTAGGGAATTATTGAACTTAAGGGCAGTCCATGAGACCCCCTGATTTCCGGAGGGTTGGTCAGAAGTACGAGTGGACCCTGGGACTTGTGACTGGTTTCTGGAGTGAGGCAGTCTTGTTGGATTGAGCCCTGATGGAGGCTGATGCTAGCTCTGGGAAGTGTCCGAATAGGATTGAATGGTAGGACACCCAGAGGGTGTTGGAGAATTAGAGAATTGGTGTGTTGTCAGAAGGAGGACAGGGGAAGAGAGACTCTCCTGTCTGTTTTAGAAAGATACTAATCTTATCAGATCTGGGCCTTGCATTTCTGACTTCATTTAACTTTACTTACCTCCCTGAAGGCTCTTTCACCAAATACATTCACACTGGGGGGTAGGGCATCAATATATGAATTTTGTGGAGACACATTCATCCCACAGTAGGCAGAAAGCTGGTATAATGGGACGTGAGTCTAATCAGACCATCCCTCTTTTATTTTTTTGAGACAGAGTCTCAGGCTATTGTCCTGGATAGAGTGCTGTGGTGTCATAGCTCACAGCAACCTTCAACTCTTGGTCTCAAGCAATCCTCTTACCTCAGGTTTTCTATTTTTAGTAGGGACAGGGTCTTGCTTTTGCTCAGGCTGGTCTCGAACTCATGAGCTCCAGCAATCCACCTGCCTCAGCCTCTGAGTGTGCTAGGATTACAGACGTGAGCCCCTGGGCCTGGGCCCAAACCCCTTCTTAATTTGCAAGCTGCTGAGGGTGGCCCAGCTCACTCTGCATGGCAGGAGATCTCTGCTTCCCAGGGAGAAGCAAACATGCTCTTAGCTCAGCTCCTGGTCCAGCCCCAGCTCCATGCTGTCAGGCACATCTTGGAGGAGAGAAGGCTTGCTGATGCCCCTTCCTCTGCAGCCTCCATCCCTATTTCCCAAGCCCTGTTCTAAGAGAAAAGTTGAAGCCCAGACAAGTCACACAGCTTATCCAGCCTCACACAGCATCTGGGGGATGTTTTCGGGAGCATCGCTTTTCTCCTATTTCCTGGAAAGCCACAGGCCTGCTCCTTCTCCCCTTTCCAGGAGAGCACAGGGGGTCCTGGTGCCATGATACCTCTTCCCTCACTGGCTGTTTTTTTAATCCGGTGATGGGCTTGGTTCCTGGGGGTTGTGAACTTTGCATAGTCCTCCAGAAATGTTTGCTGTCTGAGAAAAGAATTGATTGGCCCAAAGATGCAAAAAGGGAACTGAGAAATCAAAATTTATAAATATTTGATTACACATCTACAAAACATATCAACTAGTCAACTGCCACTTAACTGCTAGTTGTGTCTAAATTATAATTAATGTGGAATGTGTATGCACTTTAAGAAGATTGATAGACCGCAGGGCTCCAAATATCAGATTGTATGGAGGTCATAATGTGTCCCCATCCTTCCCCATCTCTGCCTCCACACCAGAAAGCTGAACAGGAATAGGAGAGGCAAATCGCTTCAGGCTGCCTCCTCTGTCAGACTCCGTCGTCCAAGGCCAAGGCCAATCCAAACATTATTGGGGATTGGTCCTAAGGCAGGGTCACACCTGAATGCTGTAGGTTGGACCTTCAACTTTCTTGGACTCAGTCTGTCTGAGGATGCCTGGAGAAACCACTGTGCCAGTAAACAGCCCCCACTAACTCAGCTAGACTCCAGCAAGGACTCTCGCCAGGCACTATATTAAATGAGGGTGTGGCGCAAAAGTGAGTTAAACAGACCCCCCTCTTCATGAAACTTAGTGTCTAATGGATAATAGGCCTAGTTTGGTGCATTCATTTAATATTCACAAAAACCCTGGGAGCAGTCATGGTGGGAATTAGCTTGGTTGCATCTCCAATTTTAGTTGAGAAAACAGAACTCAGAGAAGCCCTTCCAGGTGTCTAAGGGGGCTGCTGCTGAACCCAGAGTGAAGCCCCAGACCTTGTCTGCGCATGCCTGTTCTTTCCCCAAAGCCATGGGGATGAGGGCTGCCCAGGCAGCTTAAGGAGAAGTGTCTGGGTGAGGGCTGTTGCTAAGACTGCTGGCTTTGCAACCCCCCCTTGGGCTGAGCCTTGTGTCCCTGTGTCCAGCAAGGCAGGGGTGGTAGCTGCCCACTGCAGTGCTCAGCGAGCTCTTCTGTGAACCTTGGAAACTATCTGGAACTAATTAGCTATTTATTTCAGCCAATTCATTATGTTCTCTTTGAACCATGCTTCCTTTTCCCGGAGAAAAGCTGCCCTGGAATTTGTTTGAATGTCGCAGGCAGAACGTGCTTGGAGGCTGCATTCTGGAGCCAGCTTTGTGCTTCTCCCCTGGCCGCCACCTCCTCCCTCCCCGGGCTTCCTCCATCACTGCTGCCTTCAGAGGGGATGGATGGGAGCAGCCTGTGGCTGGGTCCCTGAAGCACAGGTCCTGCCTGTCCTGACTTCCAAGGTGCTAAATCACCCCTCAGCTCCCGCCCCTGGTGCGCGGCAGCCACTATCTCTGGCATCGATGTGTCCCCCGTGCTCCATCAGCGCTCTGGGCTCTGCAGCAAATCCTTTGTCTCCTGCTTCAATCCCTCCCGAGCTGTTCAATCATCCCCAGCACCAGTGCTGGGCTTAGCTCTGCTCTAACCCTCCCTGTTGGCTCGGTCATCGCGTTGTCCTGATCCTGCCATCTGCTCCAGCAGCCCCCTCACCCCAGCCTCTCCTGATGAAGATAAAAACCTACCACCTCCCAGGGTCACTCTGCTAGTTCTCTGTTCCTTACTCACCCTCTCTCACACCACGCCCATCCTACCACCCAATGTGCTTGGCTGAGCCTGCCCCCGCCACCCTCTGACACTGGGAGAGGACAGGGCAGGAGTGCTGGGAAGATGGGAGGGGTCTCAGGGGGCACCTCCCTCCTATCAGCCTCCAGACACTGCTCAGATGCTGGCCAAGGTAGCATGTCCTCACTAAAGCGATCTGGGAAAACCCTGGTGGCAACCATGGTCTATTGCTCTTCTCAACTTCTCCTTGGCCCCAAATAGGCAAAAACCACCCACCCAACCAATCAGTGTTAAAAACACAGGATGCCCCGCCCACCCACCCCCAGTTTAGGAGCTCCCAACATGGGGCTATGCCATCGGTCTTTGGGAGAAATGTTGGAATATTAAGAACATATGCCATTAGCAACACCCCCAAGACAGTGGCTGGGGCCCGCAGACTCCCTGGGAACCCAGCTGGCTGTGGCAACAGGAGGGCATCCCACAGATCCAGGGTGTGGGGGCCAGATTCAGGGATTTGGTCACTGTAGCTCTCCATGTTGCATCACTGCCTGGGGACAGGAGGCCTTTGTGCCCCCCGTTCCCCATCTCAAGAGAAGCAGCTGCTCTGCAACACAGGCGGGCAGGTGTCCTTCGGTGGGGAGGGCTGCACAATGCTGGGTTTGGCAGAAATGGCAAGGGAGCAGTAGGAAATTCTGCCTGTCATCTTGGGGATTTGGGGGACCTGTGGGATGTAGAGTGCAGAAATAGAAGCATTATCCCCTAAGTCCAAACCCTTGATACATCTATCTGGCCAGAGCTTGCCTGTGACTATGCTTCCAAGACCATTTTATGGGGAAGGCTTTACCCTAAGCTGTCAGCCTCAGAGTTAGGGTCATGCCCAACATCTCTCTCTTTGTTAACCTGTTTACAGCTATCGTTCGAGTGTTCTAAACCCTTCTGTAACCTATTTATTTTTGGACTGTGGTACCTCTTAGGGAAATAAGCATTCTGAATTTACTGCTAGCCGCACAGAGGAGCATTTCCCCCTGATGTGCCCCATAACCATCTGACACGTGTTTTAAAGTTCTCCCAGGGTCAGTGTTTTGGGGTTTTGATGATGAAGAGTAAATGAGTAAACTACCCTTCATCCTACCATTCCAACCCTAACAATAGTACTCAATGTAATTTGAAAACAAATATTGCAGAGTGCCTAGTGCATTGCATGTGACTTTAAAATATAATCTCATTCATTTCTCGTGACCCTGTGAGGTAACAATTGCAAAGATGAGGGGCACAGATGAGAGTTGACTATCCAGGTGGCACAAAGCAGAGCTGGGATTTGAACTCAGGTCTCAAAATACACCTTCCCCTGGGTAATTCAGCCACTTTCAAGCCTATTAGTCCCAGAAGGGCAAATACGCATTAAAAATAAGAGGCTTAGGGTTGGTGCCCATACCACAGTGGTTATGGCGCCAGCCACATACACGGAGCTGGCAGGTTTGAACTCAGCCCGGGCCAGTTAAAACAACAATGACAACTGTGATAAAGAATAGTAGGGTGCTGTGGTGGGCGTCTGTAGTCCCAGCTACTTGGGAGGCTGAGGCAAGATTGCTTATGTCCGAGTTGGAGGTTGCTGTGAGTGTGATGCCATGGCACTCTACCCAGGGTGACACAGTGAGACTCTATCTCAAAAATAAATAAATAAATAAATAAATAAATAAATAAATAAATAAATGGCTTAATTCTCTCTGTTGAAAATAAAGGAAGAGACTTCTCCCTTTTCTCCTTTTTTTCAGAATTTGTTTCTTTGTCTTTTTCAAATGTATATAAATCTTTACAATGGCTAAGCCTCTTGCAACTCAGAATCTTTCAAGTACCTTGGAGCCATTTTTTGAAATACAAGCATCCAGGCAGGTAAAAGCCTCCTCCCTGTGGCAGGTACCCTGCTCCAATATGCACAACTATCTCCTGTCATAAAAATGAAAGGCTTGTTTTTCCTCTGGATAAATGAACAGATGGTCACCCCAATTAGCAGATAAAGGTGGGATAAATGATGGGTTGTAAAGGTTGCCGGTACCAAAATGGAGTCACTTATGTCAAACTCCAACGAGATGGAGCTGTGGGCGCCTGTGAAGAGGAAGCCCTCGTGCACATGGGTACACGACAAGACAGTCCTGTGTGGAGGGAGACAGAAGGATTTATAGCAAGAACTTCCTCAAGATTGCAGTGTTCCAGCCTCCCGAATAAGGATCCTTACCTAACAACGGCTGTCTCCACAGTGAACGAACGCCAACTCCTACAATGAGCTTGTGATCTATGAAATTTGTTTTCACGCAGTTTAAGTGGACTTTGCTTTGTCTTTAAAAGGTACTCCTCTGCCCCAGCTCCCCTGGATATATCTGTGACATGACCCAGCACGCATAACCCAGCAATCCTCTGCTGTTCCCACATAAACCCCTTTGTTCCGAGAGTCTGTCTTTCTGAGTTTCTTTTGGGGTTGATACTGTCAAGTCCTTTAACTTGAGAACTTCTTTCTGTTTACCTTGAAAACACGGGTGCAGTGTCTGCTGGGCTGTATGGGAGGGGAGCTTGCGTTCTGTCTTTGCAATCTCTCAGCAGATTGCCTGCAATGTGTATCGCACCTGGTTTAATATTGTTCAATAACAGGACCGTTTTATGCCTCTGCTATCTGTGTGGAGAGGTTTTCTAGGTTGGGAGAAGATTTTTTTAAATTCTATTTCCCCACAGCTCCCTGATTTTGGCTTGCTTTCCAGCTGGAGGCGTTCAGTCTTCTGAACCTGTCCTCTTCCCCTCCACCTACCTCCTCGAAGATTCCAGCTTCCACTGACCTCTGGTTTCCCAGTTTCTTTGAGGAGTTCTGAGTTAAGCCTTGCTAGTGTGTTAACAAGATGTCAAATCGTGCTAAGGGTGATACCTCTGTGCCTTCTCTGGGATCCCTGGAGCCAGCCCACGTTTTAATGGAGGTTTTAGCAGCTGGATTTACTCACAGAGCTGTGCCCACTGTTACACCCCTCTTCAAAAACCTTCAAAGTCTAGGAGCTAAAGTCACAGCCTCATCATGTGGGGACCCTGACACAGCCCTCCCTTCCCGTTGCAACTTCTGCTGCTCTTCAATTTATCTAACTCCCTACTCCCCACCTCCGAATAGCCCACTTGATGCTGTAATCACCTGACACGCCTTTGCTCATCCCAGAATCTTTCTTCTTCTGTTCTCCACCTGGGCAATGTCTACTCACTGTTCCCAGGCCTGTCCAAATGGGCCTCCTCTATCCCTGGCTGCTGGAATTAATTTTCAGGCAGGACCAGCCTCAGTAACATGGTAGGGTCTACAGTCTCAGACCAGGGCTTCCCAAAGGGGAGGAGCTGAGAGGCTTTGCCTTTCTTCCTTCTCTGCTGTTTAGGGGTCACTGACCCTTTCTCAGCTAATCAGTGGGTGGAAATGTAGCCATCCCACCTGGGCTACCCACTGCACAAGGCCTTCTTGCTCCCCTGGTCCCTCCAGAGTAATAAACAGAGTCATTACCAGGTGCCTCTCACAGCCTCCAGTGCTGGCAGGTTATTTATATGCAAATGTGCCTGTCTGTGGTTACAAAGGCTCATAAACATGATAACAGCAGCCTCTGTAGGGGCTGTGTGAGTGATGGAGGGTGGGGAGAGGCCCTCTAGCTTCTTCGGGAGAAGTTAATATGGGATTAGCCACAACCAATTAGATGGTATCAGACCCAACGGGATCCAACAGCTTAGCTGAACTGAAGATCCAATTGAAGGCGGGGCTGAGGCTGTCAGGAGGGCCCTCCCCCTGGAAGCCAGGCTTGGGGCAGTGTCTCTACCAGATCCCTGGGCCAGGGGAGGGACAGCATAACCCTGGCCTTCCTACCAGCCAGCACGTGGCAGGAAGCCTCCCTGTTCAAGCAGTGAAGGAATCCTGCCTCCTGGATAGTGGGACACTGGGCAAGGGTGCTGCACGCCCAGGTGCCTCCACGAACACTGGCCCCTTATCAGCACATCCTGCACCCCCTCCTCTGCCTGGTAACTGTGACTCATCCTCTGGGTCTCCCTACCTGTCACCCCCTACCCCCAGTTCCCTTCAGCAACAGCCTTGGAAATGTTCTCACTGGTCAATGCCCTTGATTAGTCTGTCCCCTTTCCAAGGTCCTGCAGGACTTCGTCCATGCCCCCACCATGTGCCACTCACCACTCTTTGTCTCTGTTTAGGCTACAAGTGCTTAAAGGCTGCTACAACATCGCTGCATTTGTCTCTGGCTACCCAGGCGCAGTGTTTGGTGCAAAGTAGATGGTCAGTAAATGTCTTTTTGAGAGGATGGAGAGGAAACACAAAGAAAGCCAATGATATTTGGGCTTAAATCCTGATTTGGACTAGTTTCGAGGTGTCAGATAAGTTATCTTGCTCTTCAAGACTCAGTTTCCTCATCCGTAAAATAGGGATAACCCACCCTTGTCTTTGAAAGGTTCTGGACCCAAGACCAAAGACAAAAAGAAAACAGAGATCCAATTCATGCAATTAAAGTGGGTTTTATTCCAGCTGGAGGGCAGGTGGGGTGAGATTCCTGACTGGGGAGAAATCCACACATGGGCTATGGTGGACAGGGATTTAAAGGGTTATGACTGCCAGGATTGGTCTGTCCATAGTTTTACCTGGACAGGTAGGAGGGACAAGGTTAGGGGGGCCTAGATTGATCTGTTCACTATTTCCTGGGAGGAACATGCTTTCCAGGAAAGGGATTTTTCCTGGGTGGGTCAGTAACCTGATCCTATCCCAGGGGTCCTCAAACTATGGCCCGCGGGCCACATGAGGCAGTGTGATTGTATTAGTTCCTGTTTTGTTTTTTTACTTCAAAATAAGATATGTGCAGTGTGCATAGGAATTGGTTCATAGTTTGTTTGTTTTTTTAAACTATAGCCTCGCCCTCCAACCGTCTGAGGGACAGTGAACTGGCCCCCTATTTAAAAAGTTTGAGGCCGCCTGGCTAGACTGTCCTATGCACTGTCTGGCTCTTAGCAGTTTGCTCACTTAAGGTAGTTACGTTTCTCTAGGCGTCAGGCCATGGTCAGACATTCTCTGGTCTCTTAGGGCAGTCTACTCCTGGGGGAGGTAACCAGCAAAGAGGAACTCAGCAATCAGGAAAGCAGAGGCTTGTGCCTAGCAGAGAATAGGGAGGGAGAGGAGGAGAATTGGTTGGAGAAAGGGGAAGGAAAATGAGCCTTGGTCTCTGCAAGTGCCTCTCTATTGTTGGGGCTTCCCTGAGTAGTAGCCCGAGTGCTCAGGGAGCAGTGCTGTGCAGCTGAAGAGCAAGAGATATGAGCCTGGAGCCAGGGGACCCTGGGCTGCTTCCTCTGCCAGTCAGCCAGCAGGAGCTAGCACCTGCGATGTTCTTGACCCTGGCCAGGCAGCTGCCCTGACCTTTGCAGAGGAGATGGAGGTGAGGCAGCAGAGAGAATGGCTGCTGCTATCAACCAACTTATAACCACGCAGCCCACTGCCAGGCCCCCTGGACCCCTCTCTGGGACTCCTTCCCTGTTGACTGTTGTGCATTTGGCCAGTTCTGCACCTGGCTCCACGGTCCTGCCAATGAGTCCTGACAACGTGTTTAGCTCCATCTTGCCCTCAAAACATTCCTCATAGGCTCAAAACTCACAGGCTGGAAGGAGCTGTGTGGAACATCAGGTCCAGAGTATTAGTTTTACCAACAAGGAGAAAAAGGCCTGAGAGGTCATAGGATGGTTTCTATCTCACTCTGTACTGTGTGACCCACTCAGGCTTGCTGGGTACATGCAGGAGCTACTCCGGATACTTCCCCATAGTACAAAGAGTGGTCAGCTCCCTTCACCACCAGCCTTGGTGCTTTGCAGCAGGGCAATCACCAGATTTCCTCCACCCCTGAAGGGCTGTCAAGATGCCAGTTCCTAGCTGGGGTAGAAGTTCAAGCTGTCTCTGCGTACAGCTGTTTACTGCTCAGATCTTTGGGGATTTGCCCTCTCTAAAAACTAAATCCATCCTACTCTCTAGTCCAGTGGTTCTCAACCTTCCTAATGCTGCGACCCTTTAATATAGTTCCTCATGTTGTGGTGACCCCCAACCATAAAATATTTTCGTTGCTACTTCGTAACTGTAATTTTGCTACTGTTATGAATCATAATGTAAATATATGATATGCAGGATGTATTTTCATTGTTACAAACTCCCCCCAAAGGGGTCGTGACCCACAGGTTGAGAACCGCTGTGTAAGAGTCAATGACCATCCCACCACCTGTCCTCCCATCAGTCCAGCTGGTAACCCCAGAGCCATTCTCCACTCCTTTCTTTTCTCACCCTCATAACCAACCATTCACCAAGTCCTGGGAAGCTCAGCCTTTCTTTGAAGCCTCCATACATCCCATAAACTGAGTTCAGTCTCTTCCTCAATTCTTAGCTCTGACACTCCCTGGCTGGACCCAGGCCTTCTAAAACAAAAAGGCAGAAAGGCCTGGCAACTTCTTTTTCTGCCTGAAAACACATAAAACCATTGTCAATTCCCCTTGTGGGTAAGGAAAGCCCAGACCTCAAAGATATAAAGGCTTGGCTCCCCTCCTAGGGTGGGAGTGAGAAGGAAAAGGGGTGGGAATACCTGCCATTCTTTAGCAGGAGCCTGCCTTGGAGAAAGCAAGATGCAGCTAGTCTCTCTCAATAGGCTATTCTGCCACTTACATTCTTAGCAAACCACCCTGCTGCATTTCTAAAACAAATCCGATCATGTCTCCTCTCCACTTAAAATCTTTCAATGGCTCCCTGTTGTCCTCTGGATGAAACCCAGGCTCCCTACCACATTAGACGTCAGGATCTGGCTAGGGTTTTCTGCTCCGGCCTTGGAACCACTTCTTTCCTCCTTCTGCTGTGGCCAAACTGATCTAGAGTTTAACCACATGTTTAAGGCATAGAATGCTTTGGACACACTGTTCCTCTACCATCTTTTTGTTTATTTTTATATTTGCACAGAGTTATGGGGTACACGTGAAATTTCGTTACATACATATCGACAGCCCCAAATAAGTGTTTAAGGCGAAGATCTCAATCAATGGAGCTTTATTAAGCCAAAATTGGACGATGTTCTAGGAAAAGCATGAATCACAGAACCGTCTGTGACCTTTGCTCTCCAAAGAGGGATTTGGGAACTCAGTGTTTGAGGGGAGAAGGTACCTAGAAAGAAAGAGGAGGACAGGGCAGGCAGTGAAGCAAATGGTTACACTCTTCTGAGAGTTGAGTTAGTGCCCAGAGGTCTACATTGTACATAAGGTAAGGTAAAAGAGAAAAAAGGAGTAAAGAAAAAGAAAAAGAGAAAAAAGGAGTAAAGAAAGAGCTAATTATATGGATGTCCCTGGGTGGGTGGAAGAATGACTGATCTTGTCTCTGTTTAGTACCTGGGAAGATAAATTTGTAATTAACATTATTAGACTTTAGTTTTAGGAGCTAGACTTGGCCTGCAGTTCTAAAGTTACAATTTTCATGTCCTTGTTTACCAGCAAGGAATATACTTAGGAATGATCTGTGGGGGCAGTTCTTACAGATGCCTGAGGCTTTTAATTTTTCCATGGGGCTCTGGCTAATGTTAGTAAGAGCTATGTATTTGGAAGGAGATGTTCTAAGACTCAGCCACCAGGCTTGGCTTTTCCTTTTGTATAAGGAACTGGGGGAGGTAGCCCTAAGATTTTTATTTTCCTTTATAATATAATGCATAGTGGTCAGGTCAGGGTCTTTGGGATGTTCATCTCCCAACCAGAGTACATTTTTGTTTAACTATAGTCACCTGACTCTGCTATCAAACATTAATTGTATTCCTCCTGTGTTTTTGGACCCTTTAACCCAGTTCTTTTCATCCTTTCCCTTCCCCCCAATTTACTCTTTCTCATTTCTGTTCCTTATCTTTCCACTCTCTGCTTCCCTATGCTCTTGAGTTTTTAGCTTCCACATATAAGTAGCTGTTGTAAATGGAATTGGCTTCTTGATTTTCTTCTCAGCTAGATCATGATTGGAGTTATAGAAATGTTATGGATTTTTGCATGTTGGTTTTGTAACCTGCAACTTCACCAAATTCATTTTTTAAATCTAACAAGAGTTTTGGTCAAGTCTTTAGGTTTTTCTAGGACAGTTTGACTTCCTCATTTTCAAGTTGGAGGCCTTTCATTTCTTTCTCTTGCCTGATGGCACTGGCCAGGACATCTAGTGTCATGCTGGGTAGTGGAGAGAGTAGGTATGAGTTCTTATTTCACTTCTTAGAGGAAATGCTTTCAACTTGTCCCCAATCAGTACGATGTTAGTTGTGGGCTTGTCAGATATGGCTTTTATTATTTCAAGGTATGTTTCTTCAACACCTAGTTTGTTGGGTGTTTTAATCACGGGAGAGTGTTGAATTTTACTATAAGCTGTTTTTGTATCTATTGTGAGGATCATATGGTTTTTGTCCTTCATTCTTTTGATGGGATGTCTCATGTTTATTGATTTGCACATAGTGAATCATCCTTGCATCCCTAGAGTAATTTCCTCCTGATCGTTATCTTTTGCTGTGGCGCTGGATTTGGCTTGCTGGTATTTTGTTGAGGATTTTTGCGTCTATGTTCATCAGGGATATTAGCCTGTAGTTTTCCTTTTTTTATTGTGAACTTTTCTGATCTTGGTATTAGGGTGATGCTGGCCTCATAGAAAGAGTTAGGGAGGATTCCCTCCTCTTTGATTTTTGTGGATAGTTTCAGGAAGTTTGGCATCAGTGCTTTGAAAGTTTGGTAGAAGTTGGCTGTGAATTCATCCAATCCTGGGCTTTTCTTTGTTAGGAGACTTTTTATTACTGATTTAATCTCATTACTCGTTATTGTTCAAGTTACTGATTTAATCTCATTCCTCGTTATTGTTCAAGTTTTATATTTCTTCCTGATTCAGGCTTGGTAGGTTGTGTGTTCCCAGGAATTTATCCCTTTCCTCCGGGTTTTTCAGTTTGCCAGCACAGAGTTGCTCGTAATAGCCTCCGTGATCTTTTGTATGTCTGTGGTCTCCATTGTGATGTCTCATTTTTCACTTTTGATTCTGTTTATTTGGGGCTTCTCTCTTCCGTTCTTCATTTTACTAGCTACAACTTTTTCACATTTGTTTATCTCTTTGAAGAACCAACTGTTTGTTTTGGGGATCCTTTAATTTTTTTTTTTTAAGTCATTGTTTCATGTATTTCTTTTCTTTAGCTAATTTGGGGTTTGGTTTGGTCTTGCTTTTTTAGCTCCTTTAGGTATGTTTTTAGATTGTGAATTTCTAATCTTCCTACTTTTTTGATGTAGGTGTTTATTACTATAAACTTCTCTCTTACCACTGCTTTTGCTGAATCCTTCATGTTTTGGTATATTGTGTTTCCATCTTTTTTCTTTCTAAAATATTTTTGATTTATATCTTAATTTCTTCATTGAACCCAATGGCCATTCAGAAGCATGTTATTTAATTTCCATGTATTTGTATAGTTTCTGGAGTTCCTCTTGGTATTAATTTCTAATTTTATTGCATGACAGCCTGAGAAGATACTTGACATGATTTCATTATTTCAGATTTGCAGAAAGATGACAAATTCACAATCTAACTACATACCAAAAGGAGCTAAAAAAGCAAGAACAAACCAAATCCCAAATTAGCTAAAGAAAAGAAATAATAATGATCAGATCAAACTAGTAGTTAGTAGTAATGTTCTATGTGCTGATAAAAATGCATATTCTGCTGTTTTGTAAATGTCCATTAGGTCCATTTGGTCTAACATCCAGTTTAAGTCCTGTGTTCCTCTGTTAATTTTGTATCTAGATGATCTGTCTAATACTGAGAGTGGGGCAGGGAGGTTCCCTGTCATTATCATGTTATGGTCCATTCATTTGCTTTATGAATCTGAGTGCTCCAAGGTTGGGTGTGTATATATTTAAAACTGTTCAATCTTCTTGCTGTATTGATCTCTTTATCATTATATAATGACCTTCTTTGTTTTATTTTTCTTATTCTTTATTCCTTTTTTACTTTTCTGTCTTTTTTTTCATTCTATTCTTGACTTAAAGTCTGTTTTACCTGATGTAAGTATAGCTACTCCTGTTTGCTTTTTGTTTCTGTTTGTGTGAAATATCTTTTTTCATTCTTTTTTTTCAGTCTATATTGTGTCTTTACTGGTAAGGTGATTTTTTTTTTTTTTTTTTTTTTTGTAAGCAGCATATAGTTAGATCTTGGTTTTTTTTTTCTTTTCTGAGACAAAGTCTCACTATGTTTCCCTTGGTACAATGCTGTGATGTCACAGCTCCCAGCAATCTCAAATTCCTGTGCTAAAGCGATTCTCTTGCCTCTGCCTTCCAAGTAGCAGGGAATACAGGCACCCACCTCAATGCCCGACTATTTTTGTTGTTGTTGTTATCGTTGCTTAGCAGTCCTGTGCCCAGTTTGAACCCACCAGCCCTGGTATATGTGGCGTCACTCTATCCACTTAGCAATGGCCAAGCCTAGATCTTGTTTTTTAATTTACTTTTTTAAACCATCCAACCTATTCAATGTCTATGTGGAGAATTTAGTCCATTTGCATTTAAGGTTATCATTGTTAAGGGAGGCTTTGTTTCTGTCCTACTTTCTTCTGGTTGTTTTATATATTCTTTGTTCCTGTATTTCTTTTCCTTTCATTTGTTGTTGTGGCTTAGTGGATTTTTGTAGTGGTACCATTCGAATCCTTTACCAGTGAGTTTTATACTTCACTGTGTTTTTATGATGTTAAATGTCACCCTTTCATTTCCAGGTGTAGGACTTCCTTGAGCACTTTTTGTAGGAGTGATTTAATGGTAACACATTTCCTCGGCATTTGCTTATCTGGAAAAGATTTTATTTATCCTTCATTATGAAGGTTAATTTTGCTGGACATAGTATTCTTGACGGATAGGTTTTTCTGTTTGTTTTGTACTTTTAGCACTTTGAATATATCATCTCAGTCTCTTTGGGCCTGTAAGGTTTCTACTAAGGAATCCAGTGTTAGTTGGAGGGTTTCCCTTTATAGGTGATGAGACACTTTTCTCTCACTATTTTCAGTGATTTTCCACTAGGGTGCTGCTGCACACTGGTATGCTGTTAGAGGATCTTAGGTGTGCTGCAAACAGTTTTAAAGATCATTAATTAAATTGTTTTTGAAAAAAAGTTCAAAGCAAAGTAACTGTATTCCTTTTTTACTGCCCCCTCCCCCTCAACATAATTGAAGTGTGATGCAGAAGTTTAACTAAGTTCAAGTGTGCCAGGAGATAAAAAAGGTTGAAAAACACTGCTTTAGACAGTCTGATTATGAGATGCCAGGGAGAGCAATGCTTTGTATTATATCTTCTTGGGGATTATCGAGCCTCCTATTTCTAAATGTCTAAATCTCTTGTTAGACTTGGGAAAATTTTATCCATTATTGTGTTAAATTGATTTTCTAATCCTTTCATTTCTTCTTTGCATTTGGGAACATTGATAAATTTTTTTTTTTTTTAAATTAGAGACAGAGTTTTGCTTTGTCACCCTCTGTAGAGTGCTGTAGTGTCACAGCTCACAGCAATCTCCAGTTCTTGGGCTTAGGCGATTCTCTTGCCTCAACCTCTCGAGCAGCTAGGACTACAGGCACCCGCCACAGTGCCTGGCTATTTTATGTTGCAGTTTGGCTGGGGCCAGATTTGAACCCGCCACCCTTGGTATATGGGGCCTGTGCCCTACTCACTGAGCCACAGGCGCCGCCCAACATTGATGATTTTTATATTCAGTCACTTCAGTTCCTGATTCTGAAGTGCATCAAATCTAGGCCAAGGCACAGCCCAGAAAGAACTGCTAGAACAATGTTCCTGCCTCTTGGTGCCCAGACCCATTCATACCCCAAGTGTAGTTGTCTAAGAAGTAGGATCAGTGAGAAATTTTACAAATCCTTTTTACCATTTTTGTCTTGCAACCCAACCCATGAGGGTCCTGAGAAAGAGGCAGCCATGGAACATTGCCAGGGAGGACTCCGGGAAGTATATGGCTTCAGGTTAGCTCATAAACCAAATGGACTAGAATCCCTGGGAGATGCCCCACAGTGTCCAGCACAGTGGAAGTCGTTCCTTAGGGACATACACTATGGTTATTGAAAATGGCATTTCCCTTCCTCAAGTTTTGACCCATTTCTTGATCATGCTAAACAATGGGCCACTACTGAAGATGAGCTGTGCAAGTGTGACCTCTGTCCTAGCTCCCAGAGCTGTGTGGGGTGAAAGTGAGTTACACCATGTTATGATTATATCCAGTTCAATGCCAGCCGACTGCCCTTGCTGCTGGCCACCCCAGGGAGCTGGTAACTGCATGGAAAGGAGCAGCTCTATTTGTCCTTCATGACAACCCCGTGGTCTCAGGCACCATGTTAAAGTTGCCTCGGCTGTTTGGAGGGTCTCTGGCACAACACCTGAGCACATCCTTGACACTTCTGGGGAAAGGGTATAGGAACTCGGAACTAGAGAGTTTGTATGGCTTGGGCATGTGGGAGGAAGCCATGATGAGAGAGCAGACACTTAGGGGTTGGCATGCTCACAGCATCTTCTCTGGGAAGCATTCCTGGGTAAGCCCACCAGATGTCCACTTACCCATCAGGACCTCACTGAACAGTGGTATTCCTATTCTCTCAGCTTTCAGTGCTCAAAACCTTGGAGTCAGTTTTCTTTTCCTTCTCTATTAGTTTCCGTACCAAGTTGGTCATTGGGTCATTTCCATTTTTCCTAAGTAAAGTCTTTTGTTAGAGGCCATTTCCAGTCTGGTCAACCTGGTCTGGGTTCACATCCTAGCAGCCTCCAGACTTCAGACTCTGGCTCCTCCAGTCCACATTTTGTACAAATGTCCACATACCACCTAAGTCTTCCTCACACTGTGCTGTCTTCAGGAGGCTCCCCTACCCAAAAACCTTTGATGGCTACCTTCTTCCTAGTGTGTAGAATCAAATATTCTAAGCAACACTTTCTTGTGTATTCGTTCTAACTTTTTCTTCTTTCCTTGGTTAGCAATGACCTTCACATTGGCAAATCAGTGGCCCCTCCAGTCTTCATCCTGCCTAACTTTTCCTGCAGCTCTCCTCTGGAATTTCCTTAGGACCACTCCATCCACTTCTCTTCTTCTCTCTTGGATGGCTTCTGCTCAGCTTCTCAGATGATTCCTGCTTCTTTTTCTTTCTACCCAACTCTGAAATATTGATGTTCCCTAAGTCCCATCTGTGGTGTTTTCTCCTTCCTCTACGTATCTTTCCTTGCGTGATCTAATTCAATTCCAGAGCGTCAGTCGCTATTTGCTGTTCATTTATCCATCTATGTCTTTTCTCTAGAGTAGTGGTGTCCAACAGGGTGTGTGTCAATTGATCTCTCAAGGTATGAGAAGAAAATATCACATTTTTTGTATCTAAAAGGTAAGGAAGAAAATAACCTTTATAACTATTTAATAAATATATCGGCATACATATTAATCATGAACAAATAGACATGTACTGGGGGATATATGCTCAAAAATATATCACTGACCGGGGTGTGTGGCAGAGACTCCTAATTATCCCTGAAGATATGTTTTCCTTTTCCTTCACAGCAATAGAAATAAGCTGTGCACATGGAATAATGACTACATTGCCCTGCCTCCCTTTCAGCTCAAGCAATTTTTGCAACGTGAGGAGAGGTGAAGTGTGCACTTTTTTTGGTTATGCCCCTAAAGGGAAGAGGCTTGCCCTTCCTTGCCCAATGCACCCTTTCTTCGGGATAAAGGATAGATGGTAGTAAGCCATCTTTGGTCATGCGCATGTAGTAAGAACCTGGGAAGAACCTGGGCCCTGATGCCTCAGAGCCCTGCATCAGCCCTTATGCCAGTGATTGCTTATGAGACAAGGAAACCTTATCTTGTTTCATCCACTGTTATTCTGGGGGTTTTGTAACAACTGCTGAATCTGTATTCTATGAAATATAAGGTATGTGGAGAGCCTTGGTCTGGATTTTTCTTCTGAGCTCCCAACCCATACATACACCTGGCATCTGTAAGCATAAGATATCTGAGGCAGAACCCATTATATCCCTCTCCCACCACAATCTGCTCTTCCCTGATCCCTGAGCAGGGTTCATCACATTGCTACCACTGGAGCAAGGTTCCCTGAGGATTCCTGGCTGAGATGCAGAGCTCAATGCCTAGCCTGGAGGGCTGGAGCCCTTCAGGCTGTTGATCTTCATGGAGTGATATCCTCTAGGCTTTTTGATTTCAGGCTAAGAGAAGAAGAAAGAAGTTATTATTATTATTATTTTTTTCAGACAGTCTCATTCTGTTGCCCAGGCTAGAATGCCTTGGTGTCAACCTAGCTCACAGCAAACTCAAACTCCTAGGTTCAAAGAGTAGCTCAGCCTCCTGAGTAGCTGGGACTACAGGAGCCTGCCATGGTGCCCAGCTATGTTTTCTATTTTTAGTAGAACTGAGGTCTCATTCTTGGTCAGGCTTGTCTTGAATTCCTGACCCCAAGCGATCCTCTGGCCTCAGCTTTCCCAAGTGTCACTCACTTCCCGAGTGAGCCACTGCACCCTGCTGAAAGAGGTTTTCTCTGTGAATCTTCAAGGGAGCCTGAAGATTCCATATAAGTGGAAGGAGGTGACCAGGGCAACAGGGGAATGGGAAAGAGGGAGCCCTCTGCCTGACCTCTTGGGTGGCTCTGGGGCTCTGATAGGGAAGCTGTTAGAGGCCTGAGGCTGAAGGAGCTGTCTCTGCAGGCTCAGTAGAGACTTCGGACAACTGCTGAGCTGCCTTAGACCTGGGAAACCATGCAGAACAGAGGTGCAGAATAGACCCTTCTCCCTGCTGTGAAGAAGGCTGCCCTGCTCTGGTATTTCAGGACGTGTCATGAGGAGTACATTTGGTGTGGACATTGGTGTTTCATGATGAGGAGCATTGGCAGGGCCCAGTGGGAAGGGGGCCAAGCAATGCTGTAAAGGCACACAGCCACCCTTGCCCCCACCTCAGCTATTTACATTTCCACACCCTTTTGGTGACTGAGATGATGCTGGGTGATGATTTAAAGTCACAATATGGTGGTAGCATGGGTCTCTGGCCCCACTGAGATAAAAACCTAGGAGAGTTACCTAATTGGGAATGTCCCAGACACACATTATGAGCAGAAATTAATTTTTATCATGTCAAGCTACTGAGATTCGGGGGTCATTTGTTGTGGCACCTGTCATTTATTATTCTAACTAATAGAGTCCTTCAGTGGCTTTGTGAATGAAGGACAATGACAAAGGGGAGGAGAGATGGAGAAGAGGGAGCAGGGACCTTGTGTATTGACCAGAGCTGGCTGGTGTGTGTGTGACGATCTCATTCACGCCACATCCACAGGAGCTTTCTCCATCAGGGATTTTTACTTTCCCCCCTTCAGGCTCCCCAAAAGTCTCATGTAGGCACTTTTAAAAGTCCACACATTTCTGTTTCTCTCCTCTCCCCTTCTCTTTTTCTCTTCCTCCTGCTTCTCTATGAAAAATACATGAAATTCTGTATACATACTACATATACATTTTTCCATATAAATTTTCAAAACAATCTATGCTTAAGACCCAAGCAAACTCATTTAGTCTCCTGGAAGCTTGCACTATGGAATTATGAACTGCATGGGCTTTTAAGAAAAACTGCCTTTTTCTTTTGAGATAATTGTAGATTCACATGCAGTTATAACAAACAATACAGATTCTGTGTACTCTTTACCCAGTTTCCTGAATGGTAACAGCTCGCAAAATGGTAGTACAATATCACAGCGAGGCTACCGACAGCATTTCCACCTGCGCAGACATCTCCCAGGCTGCCTGGGTACACCCGCAACCCCCCCCCTCCCAGCACCCTCTTAACCCTTAGCTACGCTAATCTGTTGCCCGTTTCTAAATTTTGTCATTTCAAGAATATCTTATGAATGGAATCCTACAGCAATCCCCTTTTGGGATTGGCTTTTGTCATGCAGCCTAATTGTTGCTTGTATGCAGAGTTTGTTCCTTTTTTATTGCTGAGAAGTGTTCCATGGGATGGATGTTTTACAGTTTATTTAACCATGCACCTATTGAAGGATATCTGGATTGTTTCTGTTTTTTGGATATTATGAATGAAGCTGCTGTTGTATTTATGTACAGAGTTTGTGTGGACATGAGTCTTTATTTTTCTGGGATAAATGCCCAACTGCTGGGTTGTGTCATAGTTGAAGGTTTAGTGGTGGTGTTTTTTTTTTTTTTTTTTTTTTTTTTTAACAAAACTACCCAGTTGTTTTCCAGAGTTTTGCTATGTTATTTTACTATCCCACCAGCCATATAGGAGTGATCCAGTTTTTCTGTATCCTTGTAAGCAATTGATGTTGGCACTTTTGTTTTATTTTAGCCATTCTGCTAGGTGTGTAGTTACATCTTGTTGTTAGCAGCTCTAATCTGTATTTCCCTAATGGCTAATGAGGTTGATCCTCTTTTCCTATGCTCATTTACCATCTGCGTGTTCTTCTCTGATAAAATGTCTCTTCATGGCTTTGCCCATGTTCTAGTTGTTTTGTTTGACATTTAATTTGGTTGTTTACTTTTTTGCTGTGGCGTTTTGAGAGTTCTTTATATATTCTAGATACTAGTCCTTTCTCCTAGTCCTGTGATTTGCAGGTATTTTATTGCACTATGTAGCTGGTCTTTTTATCCTCTTTCATGGAG
Organism: Loris lydekkerianus; assembly: GCA_963574355.1. Classification (NCBI taxonomy): domain Eukaryota; kingdom Metazoa; phylum Chordata; class Mammalia; order Primates; family Lorisidae; genus Loris; species Loris lydekkerianus. The sequence goes on along the minus strand of CAUYPK010049813.1, from coordinate 7,214 downwards.
AAAAGCTTTTAAGTTGGATAATGTTTACTTTAATGTTTACTTTTTATGGGTTCTGTTTTTGGTGTCAAGTCTGAGAACTCTTTGCTTAGTCCTAGATCCTAAAGATTTTCTTCTGTGATATTTCTAAAAGTATTATACTTTGACATTTGCCTTTAAGTCTATGATCCATTTTGAGTTACTTGCTGTAGAAAGCTCAGACAGGTCAATGTTCATTTTAATTTTGTTTACGGGTGCCAGTTGCTCCAGGACCATTTGTTTAAAAGGTTATCATGACTCTATTGAAAAAATGCTTTCACATTTTTTGCCAAAATCAGTTGGGAATACATGTGTGGGTATAATTCTGGGTTCTCTATTCTGTTCCATTGACCTAGGGGTTTATCTCTCTCCAAATACTGAACAGTCTTGATTATTTAATAAACCTTAAAATAGGGTAGACTGATTCTTCCAACTGTATTCTTTTTCAAAATTGTTTTCTGATATCTTTACTATGTTGAATTTTCTAATCTATGACTACCATATGTCTTTCTATCTACTTAGATTTTTCTTTCATCAGTGTTATGCAGATTTCAGCATATAAATCCTGTGCATGTTTTGCTACATTTACAGTGAAATCATTAATTTTTTCTGAGCAATTAAAAATGGCATATTTTTAATCTTGGTGTTCATATGTGCATTTCATCTTCCCTAATTAAACAGAATGTCAACCGTAAGTCCTTTGGTAGATGTTCCCTATCAAGTTGGGGAAGTTCCCCTCTATTCCTGTTTTTTTCTGAGAGTTTGAAAATGAATATTAAATTTTATTGAGTGCTTTTTATGCATCAATAGATACAATCATGTGATTTTTCTTCCTCAGCTTGTTAATACGGGTGTTACTGGTCAATTTTCAAAACATCGAACCAGTTTTGCATTTCTAGAATATGCTTCATTTGTGGCATAGTATATAATTCCTTTTATAAATTGCTGAATTCCATTTGCCAATACAGGGTGTCCATAAAGTTTGTGTGCTGTATTTCATTAAGGATTTTTATATTTACATTCATACAAAATACTGGTGTGTAGTTACCTATTTTTGTCCTTTGTCTGATTTTGATATCAGGATAATATTAGCTTTAAAACATAAATTGACAAGTATTCGTTTCTCACCTATTTTCTGGGAGAGATTGTATAAAACTGGTGTTAATTCTTGTCTAAACACATGGTAAAATTATCCAGTGAAGCCATCTGGGCCTAGACATCTCTTTTTTGAGAATTTTAAAATTATGAATTTAATTTCCTTAATAGTTTAGGAGTACTCAAGTAAGATTCTATTTCATATTGAGCTGTGGTAGCTTGTGTTTTCCAAGAAATTGATCCATTCTATTTAGGTTATGAAATTTATCTGTGTAGAAATGTTTGTATTTCTTTCTTATTCTCCTTTTGATGTCTGCAGGGTCTCTATTGAAATCTCCTGTTTAATTTCTGATATTAGGAATTTGTGACTGCTCTTTTTTCTTGTCAGTTTTGCTAGAGATTTGTCAATTTTATGGATCTTCTGAAGTATTTGCCCTTTGTTTCATTGACTTTTCTCTATTATTTTTTCTAGTGCTATCGCTCCGCTTCTATCTGTATTATTTTCTTTTTTTTTTTTTTATCTTGATTTTGGTTTATTTAGTTTTTCTTTCCCTTGATTCTCAAGGTAGGAGCTTAGGTGATTGATTTGAAATTTTTTTCTCTTTTCTCATGTATGCTTTTAGTACTTTAAATTTTCCTCTCAGAACTGCTTTAGCTGCACCTTGCAAAGTTTTATATGCTGTATTTTCATTTCCATTCATCTCAAAACATTTTAAAAAATTTGCCTTCATCAACAGTCATATACACATGTGATAGTAAAATGCAGTGGAGTACTGGGATTACAGGCGTGAGCCACCGCGCCCAGCCTCTGGCTATTTTTTTAGAGATGGGGTCTTGCTCTTGCTCAGGCCGATATTAAATTCCTGAGCTGAAGCAATCCACCCACATCAGCCTCCCAGAGTGCTGTGGTTACAGGTGTGAGCCATCGCACCTGGCCAGGGCTGTACTGTACTGTGTGAATGCCTGAAACTTAGACTGAAATGGTCTGGATGAAGCACAGCACATACATAAGCAAATTTGACAAGATGTTAATTGTAGCTTGTGAGTAGATGGGCTATCATTGCATTATTCTTTGAGCTTTCCTAAACGTATAAATTTTTGTGATAAAAATATGAAGAGGTGGAAAAAAAGTCAGTCTTCTAACCAGAGCCCTCAGAAATCAACCTGTTTCTCAGGCTCATGAAGAAATGTTCCCAGTTTTTCTCATGCTTGTGCCTTTCCTCATGCCCTGTCTTTTTCTAAAAAAGATTTAGGGTGACTCCTGCCCTACTCATCGACTTGTTCCTGACACATTAGGAGGCTAGAGGAGGGCAATGAAGAGGCTAGCCTCCCAGTGCCCTCTCAGAGCTGGCCTGTGCGTGGATTCCTGCCTACACAGAGGCAGATAAGGAGGTGACCACTCAGATAGACCTGGATTTGATTTCTGACTCTGTCACTGGCATCCACCTGGGACAAGTTTATTAGCTCCTCTGAGCCTCAGTTGCTTCAGAGTTGAGAGGGGTTGGAAGTGACCACGCAGGGGCGTACTCAGCAATATGGCGCTCAGGGACGCTGGCTGGCTGTTCACCAGGGTCCAGGAGTGTGAGGCTTTTAGGTCCTGGAATCACTGATGCTCTCAGTGTGGAGTCAGGCAGGGCAGAAGCAGAGGAACACCAAAGGAGACGGGAGGAAGGAATAATTAAAAAGCAGATGTAACAGAGAATGGCCTGAAAAAAGGTAGAATGTTTTATGAGCTGTCTTTTTATAACTCCTCTATTCTTTCTGGGAATTAAAAAACCTGCTTCCCTGTACGAGGCCAGTAATCAGAGCGGCTGGGGTTATCTTCTGTTTTTTGTACTGCAGGAGACGGCGCAATAGAATTATCTTGGGTGGAGGTCATGAGATTGAGATTGTCTTCTCTGGAGATGGTCATCAACCATAGTTAAACAGCAATAGCCTTAAGCTAACACCTCCTTTTGAAATTTCTATATTTCTGTTTATAGATAGGACAATGGTATTTTAAGATTACGGTTATCAATTATAGTGAAACAGCAATATCGCCAAACTAAAACCTCCTTTTGAAATCTCTGTATTTCTGTTGATAAATAGGGCAATGGTATTTTAAAATGTTAGTATGCCATACTCCTAATTTGCTGTCAAATTAATAAACTTCTCTTTCTTTGTCCTTAAAGCACTTGTCCTTGTTCTTCTGATGTGGCCTCAGGGACAATGCCTAACTTTCAGGCACATGGGGCGTTGGGCTCTGCTCAACTGTGTGTGTGACTCAGGCAGAGCATGGCCCAGGCTTTTCTTGTTTCCTTTCTCACCAGCATCTTTCCAAATGAGTGGATCCCTTAGAAAACATTTCCATGACGGTTTCTACTTGGCATGGTCCAGGATCACAGCAGACATCCCTCTCTTGTCCACCTGTACTTCTCTCACTCACAAATCCAGCTGCTGCAAGGAGGTGGCTTGGCCATGTGACAGACAATCATGCAAAAGACTTCTAGAACCAGCCGCATGCCCGTCACTGAGGAGGGCACCTCTCTTGTGGCAGGAAGCTTGGTGGCCAGCATGATTATCTGCAGAAGGAAGGAGCCAGTGAGTTGTACCAATATGTTCAAAGCTCCACGAAGCAAATTTGCTTCCTTGAAACCACAGCCAGAGTGGCCACTAGACTGGCCAGTTGTACGGAAGAGGCTGCTAAATGAGACTGGCTTTGCCCACAACATAGAAATTCATAAGTCACAGAATCACAAGTGAATGGTGCCCTGGGCTCTGTCCAGTTGACAGGAGGAGGGATGAGGCCCTGAGCTCTGTGAGCCATTCCTCAGCCAGGGAGAGGAGTGAAGAGGCCTAGGGGTCCCTCCTGGGACAGTACAAATGTCTCAGGGCACATCTGAATAGTGTGGTCAAGAAAGCAAAACCAGCAGACCCCTTTCTTGGAGCATGCAGGACCCTTACCACTGAGAAGTGATTTGAGAAGTGTCAGAAAGATCCCTCAAGCCATGAAGCCTAAAATTCCACCATTAACATACTATACTTTGGGTTAAGCATTGCCCTTAAAAATAGTAAATATCCCTGAAAGAGCAAGGAATGAAGTCACTAGCCCAGCCCCTCAGAAGAATACTGTACATCAACAAATAGGTAGGGGGCTCCTTCCTTTTAGCCAGGCCCAACACTTGGCTCTGGGGATGGAGTGTAAGGCAGAGCTCCTCTCTCCTGCGTTTCAGTCTACGGTGGGCCCAGCAGATAAACAAGCAATTAGAACACAGTATGATAAAGGCTGCTGTGGTTGATGGGAATCTGGAGCTCCTTAGCTCTGCAGCAGCCTGAGGCTGAGGCCAGGTGGGGGGAGCTGGGATGAAGAGGAGAAGGAAGCAAGATGCCTAGGCAGTAGCTGGGACATTTTACATCACCTTTGAAAGCCAGCCAGGGGCAAACTGGGTGAAGAAGAGTCAGCAAGGGCAAACCTCTGAGCTAGTCCGGTTCACTGTGCAACCTGCAGAAAATCCCTTTTCTCTGACCCTTGAGTCCTCATCTGCTCATGAGGGGTGGGATGAAGAGGCCACTGGGGGGACTTTCCTGGGCCTGCCCCAATAGAGGTCCTCACCCTTTTATTTGCATCAGAATCACCTGGGGTTGGGCCAGGCACTATGGCTCATGCCTGTAATCCTGGCACTCTGGGAGGCCAAGGCAGGAGGATTACTAAGATTACTTGAGTTTTGGAGTTGAGACTAACTTGAGCAAGAACCAAACCCCCTCCTCTACTGAAAATTGAAAAATTAGCCGGATATGATGGTATGTGCCTGTAGTCCCGGTTACTTGGGAGACTGAGGCAGAGGATTGCTTGAGCTCAGGGGTTTGAGGTTGCTGTGAGCTGTGATGGTGACACTACGCTCTAACTTGGGTGACAAGGTGAGACTGCGTCTCAAAAAAAAGAAAAAGAAACACTTGGGTTGCTTGGCCAACCCTAGACTTACCAGCTCTGTCTACAGGGCAGGGCCTGGGCATCTTATTACCAAACACGTTCCCAGTGAGAGCTGAAGATCAGCTCTGGGAAAGCAGCAGGTATGGAAGTGAGCAGGGAATGCCAGGGAGATGGAAGCTTTCTTCAAATCTCAGAAATCCTAGATCTTTATGAAACTGTCCAAGTTTAAAGGAATCACCCAAGGGAGAGGGGGAATTTAGAACCTCCTACTGCTGGATTAAATGAGGTAATGTTACCAAGCCTGGGGCATCAAGGTCAAGCTTAATAAATATGTACCTTCCCCACTCCCACTCCAACAAAGATGATGGTCTGAGAGATGTGGCAAAGCACCCTTAAATGTCTCCCAAGAAGAAAACAGGAGGGAGTGGTGGGAGTTAGTGAAAATCCTTTTGTGTTCTCCAGGCTTTTTGCTTCTAGGCCAGTGACAAAATTGGTTTGCCTGTCTGGAGTAGAGGGGCCTTGAAGGAGGAGTGAGCTTTCCATTATTGGCAAGGTGGGAGAGGCATCAAAGAATTAGAATACAACTGGGGGTCTCCACTCAGTGGAGAATAAGACTTCTGGTTTCCCCTAATCTTAGAAGGACAGGAAGAGAGGCAGTGTCTCAGCAGGTTCAGGTTCATGGCCAGGGCCATCTTGTTGCTGTCTAGATAAGGATGAAGCAATTGATCCCAGCCTTGCTCTCTGATCAGCGCTCAGGTACCCTCAGAAAACACCCAGCATCATCAGTCCTGACCAAAACCGGCTTGATCCAGGCTGGGCTTTCAGTGAGCTGTGGGCAGGGGTCAGAATAGCAGGTGCCAGAAGGACTTGGGGTGGGAGGGAATAGGGAGGGAGGGGCTGGGCCCCAGAGGAAAGAGATGGCAGAGGATGTTCCTACATTGGTGTGGCACCCCCACCTCCCTATCCTTTGAATGGTTTGAATGTCCATCATTTTCTGGTTTTACCTGTTCAACTTTTTTCCCTTTTAGATCTTCATCTCTGCAGTGAAGACTCAGCTCTTTTTTAGTCAATCATTTCATTTTACAAAGTCCACCTTGGGGTAGACCTGGTAGGTTTTTAAGAGGATCTACCTCCTGAAGGGAGGATGACAGGTGGGGAGCAGAACCTAGAGGAAGCCTAGGTGGGGGTCAGGCTGGGGCACCATGCTATGGGGGGTGCACCCTGGTCTGCCTTGGCTCTGGCAGCTCCCAGGGCTGCTGCCCACACCAGGGCACTAAGTCTGTCTGATGACTTCCATCCTCTTGGAACCTGCCTCCTCTCCAGCCCGGTTAGTCCTTACCTCCTTCCCTGCCACCTGCTGACCCATCATCGCACTGCAAGTCCTGAGCACACAGATGGATTTAACCTATTACTGTTGACAGAGTCTTCCTAATCCCCTCTCCATTGCTGTGGGTGTCTTCATGGTAGCTTTGAGACAGAGTGAGTGCATCTCCCTGTTTGTGTAAGACATGCCAATCCTGGGGCCTGCCTTGCTCGTAGCCTCTTCTAAGAGGACCTGGGCCCCACTCCCCAGGCCCGTAGCTCCGGCCCCAGGGGAAGCCCTCACTGACTGTTTTATACGTGTTATCATGTGACTCCTCCCTCCCTGGCCACCACTGTTCAGTGGCCTGTGAAGGGCTCTGCCCAAACTGGGAAGGCTGGGACATTCAGCTTCTTGTTCCTGAGAAATAAAACTGGGAAATCCAGATAGTGTCAGACGGGAGCCCAGAAGCAGAAGCTAAAGAGTACAGAGATCAAGAGGCCTCCAGGTGGAGTCTGAGCCTTCATGGGTCAGAGCTGCCATTATGGATGAGAAAGAGATGTGGGGAGGTAGAGAAAAGGCCCAGTAGGGGTCAGGGGGTGAGCAGTCACAGAGGAGAAGCAGAGAGAGCTGCAGGGCCTGGGAGAACAGTAGAGCAGGCCGGCTGGAGGATGGACACCAGAGGGGAGGGACAATGCCAAGCGCTACTCAAACACCTGTACCTTTTTTTTTTTTTTTTTTTTTTTAAGCATGTAAGATGTTTCTATTAGCTCTGTTTCCCTCAAGGAGTATTAATCACAGATTTTTTTTTTTTTTTTTACTACATTAGTGTGAATATTTAGAATGATTCTTTTTCTTTACATTAGAAAAAAAAGACTTCCTTGTTTTTTTTTT